>CAUYSK010039035.1:0-23988 GCA_963575035.1 Avahi laniger
TACCTACAAAAACACCCACACTCCTTGCCATAGCCGGCCGAACCTTACTTAGCCTGACACTTCCAAGTTTGCTGCGTCTCCTCAAATTTCCTGGGACTCACCAGGGCACAGCCTCCTGCCCTGTCTTCCTGGAACACTCCAAGTTCATGTCTCCCCTCTTCAGGACCTTAGCTCTCAGCCTCCTCTGTTCCTGTGTGCTATTTCTTCCAAGCACTGCATGCCTGGCTGCTTTTTGTAATTCAGATCTCAGTTTAATTGTCTTTTTTAAAGAGAGATTCTTCTGATCACCTCCGTCGAAAGAAGCCACTGATTTCCAACTCTCGCGTTGTGCTTATCCCTCTCCTTTATTATGTTATTTATTTGCTTCTCAGCTGTATTTTCACAAAGTTTATGCAAACAGGGACCCAGGGCACATTGACTGCTGTAGTCCTAGGTCCTATGGCAATGCCCAGGATACACCAGGAACTCACCATTTATTGAATAAATGAATGAACAGAATGGTCTAAAACCACATTGTTCTTCACTCTGCCTCCAGCCAACTCAAGAATAATTTCCTAAAGAGGCTCTGAAAATTACAAAAGAAATAGTGCATGGATTCCAGCCCCAGTAGGCTTCTGGGCTTGGTGTTTCTTTAATTTCATGTAAATTTCTCTAAGTAAATATTCCTTAAAAGTGAATAAAATTTTATTTCGCTTTAACAAGAGAATATAAAAGTTAAAAAGGTCACTGTAGTAATAGACTAATCTCAATTACCAGGGCAGCCTCTGAAACCCTCACTCCCACCTAATCTCATTTGGTGCATACGCAGCTCACCGTGTGATTTCCAACACAGCTAAATGAAATTATAAAGCAGTGTTAAATTTATTAATCATTTAATTAGCTAAATGTTCCTGCAAGTACTGGTGAGATGAATGGCATGTCATTTTCTAATGCAATTTGCCTCTCAGACAGCCGGGGTCAGAAAGGGAAGCTCCCGGCATCTCGAATGAGCTTTTTATATCGCACCTTCTATTAAGAGACAATTGTTATACCAGTGATCGTATTTGAGACTTGTACACAAGACCAGGGCACTCGGGTGCTGGACTAAAAAGGAAAGGCTCTGTTTCTTACCTGGGTTACAAAGAGGAGGTGCAGGGTAGCTGGCGAGTACCCCAGAGATTGCCTCTCCCCCGTGTCTCCTTACAGGGCAAATCTTTTCATATTTAACAAGCCAGTGAGCAGAGTAGAGCAAAAGATAGCAGCCAGTATTAAACGCATGCTCAATCTAGTTTTATTTCTTTAAATTTACTCAGTCGAGAAAAATTTGTGGAGTGCAAATTCTCCTCATGCTAGGTGACTTTTTAATCCTTCTAGTTGAGTCAGGATTTATTTCTCCATTCCAGCCCCCCAGCCTTTACTCGTCATCTTGAGGTGTGTGCCACCCTTGGTCTTTGAAGAGGGTCTTCTGGTGGAGGGGTGGTCTGCCTCGCAGCCCTCCCCATGTGACACCTTTGGGATGCATACCTGGGGAGCTTTGAGATTTGGGGCTGACTTCGACCCGTAATTATTTCTGACTACAAAATCCGTGACAAGTGGCCGCTGCCAGGTGTTTTGGGAATCTGTTCCCATTTGCAATGAGAGAACTGGCATCAAGCACGTTGTCTAAATTCACTCGGCAGGGAGCTGTTGGAGTGGGTGCCGAGCGAGGCCGAGGACATCCAAATGAACACCAGTCTGTTTGTTCAAGACAGGAGCTGTCAGTTGTGAGAATCTCAGCAGGAGAAGCATTTTGATGCATGGATGTCCCTGGTTCCCAGAGCCTCAAAGCAGAAGCAAGCGATTCTGAGTTAAGGGAGGTGGACTCAATGGAATATGACAGACAGAGCACCCAGTAGGAGTTGGAGGGCTGGCTGGTGTCTGAGGCCAGTTCCACGTGCTGTTAGCCGCAATCCCCTGGACAAGTCAGGGGAGCTCTGGGCCCTTGACTTCATCATCTATAAAACAGGGATCATATGAACACTCAATAACTAGCTAATCATAGGATTGCTGCAAGGATTAAATGAAATGATGTGCAGCACTCGAAAGTATTCCATCAATTCTAAAGTGATACAGAGGCATCGGGAAAGTCTTTTATTTATTTTTTTCTTTTAAGAGCAATAGCTTTGGATTCAGCAGCTCTGCACCCTCGACTTGGCTCACCGGTTACTTCCCCCGTGATCCTGGCCAGAGATTTAACTGAGCTTCAGTTAACTTGGTGATGAAATGGGAATGATAGTGATAGTAACGGTGCAGATTAAAGGGAAAAAATGTATATGTGTATATATCTGTGTGTGTTTGAATACATGCATAGATATATAAAACACACACAGATATACACATATGTACATAAACATATTTTATGTATATGTATGCTTAACATATGCACATATACACAATACATATATGCCTATACGCATGTATATATATGCATATATATAATTAAGCATGGTCCCTGGCACCCGGTCTGGTTCAGTAATGGTGACTGCCACTGGCCCTGCGCTGCTGTTTCTATCACTGTGATTATGTCAACATTGCAGATAAAGGAGATCACATTCCCCCCCCAAAAACTTCTGTGTGTTATTTAACACAGACCTCATTAAGCAGATTTGCCATGTATTAGATACAAGCAATTCCAGTCTCACTTCCAGAGTACAAGGAAAAAAGGAGTACCCACATAATTTGGTAAAAATATGGCATGGTATCTAAGAGTACTGCCGCTGGGGTCAAGCAGAGCTGGTTTCAAATCCCTCCTTGGCCTTCTACTGGCTAAACTAGTTATGTACCTTGCTAGACTCAGTTTCTTTATCTCTAAGCTGCAGGGTCATTATAATGCCTCCCTCCCACCTAAGGTTACTGGGAGGATTAAAGGAAAGCCCATTGTGTAAGCTTGGCATATAACATAAACACTGGCTAAGGAAAGCTTGGGAGTGGGGGTGGGGGTGGTTGGGGAGAGGGGAATAGAAATGAAAACATTTCTGAATAAGTTATATCTAGATTGTTCACCTTAACAAATGCTGCTTCTACCACCTCCCTGGGCTCTGTCTTGCAATTTTTTCTATTTTTACTTCTTTTTTTTTGCTCTGGTGCCTGGACTAGAGTGCTGTGGCGTCATCCTAGCTCACAGCAACCTCAAACTCCTGGGCTCAAGCGATCCTCCTGCCTCCGTCACCCAAGTAACTAGAACTACAGGCACACACCACCATGCCCGGCTAATTTTTTTGTATTTTTAGTAGAGACAGGGTCTCGCTTTTGCTCAGGCTGGTCTCCAACTCCTGACCTCCAGTGATCCTCCTACCTCAGCCTTGCAATTTTTTCTTTAGAAGGGAAGCAATAGGCCTTAATTTTCCCCCCCAGGCCTTAAAAAGGCCAACAGAAGCCTGGAGATATGAATCCACCTGTACAAAGTGTCTCAATAGGTTGTCGGTGGCCAGGACCAGAATTCGGTCCTGTCTCCTATGCCTGTCCTTTTCTTGGACAGCTTTAAATCACTGGCGGTTATCAAATTGGTCACTGGTTTATCCGCAAACCATCCCCTGATCTTTTGTCAGGTGTTCCTACCTATGAATAAAGGTGCCTGGTTTTACCCAATTGTTTTCATGGCCCAAGAGGTATTTTCGTGTTTGTCTTTGAGTTGATGAAATGCTGGTATGAATCACTCATTTGTCCATTCATTGAAGCCATCCTGTTTGACAGATCCAGGGCTCTGAAGAGGAATTTGCTTCCTCAAAGTACAGTTTCCTGCCTTCCAAGGGGTTAGTGCTGTGCAGATCAGAGTAACGTGCACAGATTATACGATATTTCCCCTCACTCCTGGTTGCCTGCTTCAAGTTTGGGAGCTTCTTTTGAGTCCTGTAAATAGGATACTAATTGTCAGCAGTCCCAATACTGCTGGTGTTCCCCTAGTGGGCAACGCTGAGGCACAATGAAGAGGCATGGATGGCTTCAGTTATCACGGGCCCTTGAGAAACAGGGCTGAGCCCCATTAAGAGCAGGCCTAGGGAGGAGCCAACAGTTGGCACCATGTTCTCATTGTCATGAGTTCCCATTAAGGGACTCAAGAATTAGACAAAGGCCAACCTGCAAATCTGCCAAACTTGAGGCTGTGCTGAGGGAGCTGGCTCGAGCCCCCAGGTGGATCTAGATGTCCTTCTCCAACCTTCTGCAACTCAGGTCTCCCCAGAGAGCTGTGAAGTGAAAGCACAGGTGTTGCTCTCTGCCTGATTTCTCTGTGATTCATCTCAGCTGCCGTCTCCCCAGTCTCTGAGAAGAGTCTGTTGTCCCCCCACCCCCGAAAAAGAGGTCATGGACAGATTTGGTTATCACTTATGGTTTAGAGAAAGCGCCTTTCAGCAGTCACATGCAAATATGCTTTTGGGCATTTAGCAAACACCCACACAGGACGAGGCCTCTTTCCCAAACCAGTGTTTGTTGACAGGAGTCCCATTTGTGTGCAGGAGATGGTGCGTTGAGTGCACTCTCTCCAGGCTGTTATATATGGCGGTGGAGACGCTGTGTGTACAAACCTGGGAAGGAGAGCTGGGGGCAGAGGGAGGAAGGGAGTGAGGAGGAAAGAAAGTGAGCAAAAGACTTAGGAAGAGCCCAGAGGAAAAGGACACAAATGAACATGGCAGAGTGGTTAAATACCTAAGCATTGGAAACTGCCTGGCGTTGGTGGAACTGTGCATTAACTGGGGGACGGGGGGAGGGCTTAAGTAAGTCTCAGCCTCAGTTTCCTCATTGGTAAAGGTGGGAACAATCATTAATGAATTAGAATTGCTCTGAGCCCTGCAAGAGATAAGCACAGGGAGAATTTTGGACAATGCCTAGCACACAGCCACCAATCAATACATATTCATCATGTTGTTAAAGAAGAGGGAGGAAAATGAAAGTGAGAGTGAGAGAATGCAAAGTGAAGAATAAAGTCAAGGGAGAGAGGAGAGAGATTGGAGAGGTAAGAGAAGAGGGGAGCCTTTTCCACCCCGGCCCATGTTTTCCCTTTGTAGGATGTCTGCAGGCACGGTTTGCATATAAACAGTGAGGAGTGTAAGCCAAACACAGACTTTGGACATATACGCAATAGGCAGGCATGATCGCATTCACACATTCAGTTTGCCATATAAAAGCTTTTCCTCGGTGAGACTTTATGGCCCAGAAACCAGACTACAAAAACTTTAATACCATTTTTTATTTTATAGAAAAATATAAATCAATACTTTTATGTGTCTTTCACGAGTTTGGGAGCTACAGCAATCGAGGCGTGCCAGGGTCTGGGCATACCCCACCACCACTGCCCCCAGGGTTTGTTTGTTTTTGTCCTTCCACCATGTTAAATGTTTCTGGTCAACCAGTTAAAACAGGGAGATGGCCATGGTTGCGTTTAGATTGCCACTTCCACATTGAGTGAATTTTATAATAAGGAGCCATTTTCCCCCCGACAGGCTGCCCTTGTGCCCGCCTCTCTGACTTTGAGGTCCTCATTATTGTGGGTTTAAATGAAGAATGTTCATTCCGGCAGGGATGGGGGAGGCCACCAGGCATCAGCACTGTTATCGGGACCTTCCATCAGGCCAAGTGACAGGCGTCCGGAGCAAGGATGCGGAGCTCATGGCGGAGACCTCCGGCTGACACCAAAGGTGACTCCCCTCACTCTAACCTTGAAAGGGAAAGTTCCCACTTTATTAAAATGAATTTCGAAAGGGCCGCTCTGACAGCTGCATAATTAAATATCGGAGTGTCAGCGATAATTTATTCCCCTCGCACGTGGTGGTCAGATCCTTTTCACTGGAGGGTCAGCAAACCCAGTGACAGAGGCAAGGAGACAGAGATTCTGGGCCCTTTGTCATTTATGTAGCCCCAGCCCAGAGACCGGAGCCTCATAAAACATGCAAATACACACATGTACACAAACCACACACACACACACACACACACACACACACCCCCGAGAGGGAACAAAGCGTGCATGCATTTACCCTGTTATTCACCCAATATGCTCCAAGTCTGGTATGTGTTCGTTATGAATAGCAAATGTAAAATGTTCAAGACTCTGTGCGTGAACTCTTAACCTATATTCGAGGGTCTCTGTGGGCTCCATGGCTGTTTCTGAATTATCAGTCATCCCAGGTTCCATGTAAGATCTCTTGCTAGGGTAAACTTGATAAGGAAGGTCATCACTGTTGAGAAAGTGGACAGAACTCCCCGGACATGAACTTTTGTACAAGCAGTTCCAATGCTAGCGACTTCATAAACTCCGTGTAAGGTCTCTGGGTGTCTGCTGTACCTACACGATGCACAGGCAGTGCAGGGGTCCGCTTCATGCATGTGTGTGCATGTGTGTTATTGAGAGAAACTTGCCTATCTTAAACGGGTGTGGTGGAGACAACATGGGTTTCAGAGCTAGACACTGAGTCCTTTCCTATGATTAACGCAGCTGAATTTCCCACCGCAGCCTGTAGCATATTGCTTCGTAAATGTCTATGAAAAATACGAAAAACAGAGCTCGAGCGAATTCAGCATAGGCCTTCTCGGGATGTTTATCCTTTGTTTATGTGGGTGTTTTGCTTTGTTTTGTCGCAGCTGGGGAGCGGTGATATCACGCTCCCTTGTTGGTAGTTCAGTGGCAACGAGCGAATGCTTCTCGGGGCTCATTGTCCGGAAGGTTCTGCCCGCAGCTGGTCCTACCCAGAGACCCGGCACACAAGCCCAGTCCCTCGTTTCTTATTTGACCCTGTCCTGTTTACTCCGTCAGGGTAAAAAACGCAGGCCAAGCACGGCTAGGCAGGGTATTACTTTGTCAGAGGCAGGCTTGGCTACTCCGAGTCAGCCCGAACAAATTACCTCCCTCACTCGGTCGCCGAACCGGGAACAGGGTTATAACTCAGTGTAAGTACCAGTCCCTCTTCTGTTGCCTTCATAACCAAGGTCATACTAATCAACTCAATTACCAGCCCTCTCGGACATTTTCATAATGTTTTCTGCTAGTTGCTCTCCTGTGAAAATCTCTCGGTCTGAGCAAATTAATGCCATTTTTATAACTCTCTCCATTTCAGGTACAGTGATCTCCTCTGAAACGACTGCATGCCGGGCAGCCGAGGCTAGCTCCGCCTGCCAGTGCGCCGCTCAGACAAGTTGGGGTAGCGCCATAGTCCGCTCTTGACTTTTTTTTAAGGTGCAAACAAATCCTTTTGTTTTTAGGAAAACATAGAATGACAAAGCAGTTTACTTTAGATGCTTCTGGAAGCAGAGCGCTGCTGAGTCCTCTCCCCACCTCTGTCACCCCACTCCCGCCCCGGCAAGCTGGGGGATCCAGGGCTTCTCTAGGCCTGGATTTCTGAGACACAGGAGGATGGAATTGCATTATTCCCCTCCCCATCCCCACCCAAAGGCTATGCTTTAAATGCTTATTAGTTTGCAGATTTGTTCCCTTTTGTCTCTCTTCACCCCATCCCAACGATAAATCCTCCTTCCTTTGTTTCAGAGCCAATGCCTGGATTCCTATACCCTTCTGTTTTTTCAATGAGAGCTCAAAATCACACCATATGGGCAATAGCCCGCATTTTCAAAATCTCCTCCCAGCACAATTGCTAGGTAGCTAGAGCCTTGGAGATATTAGAGGGACTTGTTTTCTGAGTCGTGCTGGTTATCTGCAGCCCAAGTTTAGCAGGCAAACCACCAATTTAGTTTCATACAGTGAGATAACCAAGGCACACGGTGACCGCCATCTTTTAGCATCTCTGAACTCCCATCTCCAGCATGTGCTCAAATTATTCATTAAAAGGACGCTCTGCCACGCCATGTCTGCATCCCGTAAGCCATATCCTGCTCCTAGTAGTCCCCAAATAAAGACCAGTTGAATGGGGAAATTATTTCTTCACATGTTAATTCTTCAATGGGCTTGCTTATTTGCTCAAAAGAGACATCGAGCTGAATATAGAGGACGTAATACATTTTGACATCACCTGGAATGTTTCATTTCATTACTAAAAAAAAAAAAGCGATAAAGCAAATATGACCAAATGCTGAGTGCTGGGTATAAGTGTGATGATCATATTATTCTTAGTACTTCTTCTGTAATTTGTAATTTCTCTGAAGAACACTTACTCAGTGACATAGAGGGCTGCATTGGCTCCTAGCTTGGCAGCAGGTAGAAATTTAGTAAAGGAATAGGAGGTGGGGAGGGGGCATCTGTGATGTGCCCACCACGCACTTGTCCTGTAAGAACTGCTTGGCCTCTGGTGCCCCCTGGGATTCTTCATGGACCTGCATGTTATCATTGCTGCCATCTTACAGACAGTGCAACTGAAGCCCAGAACGCCCGAGTCACTTGCCCAAGGATACACAAGTCGAATAAGGCAGAGATGAGATTCAAATTCAGGCCCCAAGGACTTCAAATGTGTTTATTTTTTTTTTCCTTTTTTGTTTTTTTGCTACATTTTTTTAAATTGAGGTGAAATTTAGATAGCATACAATTAGCCATTTTAAAATGTGCAGTTCAGTGGCGTTTAGTGAATTCACAACGTTGTAAACCACCACCTCTTTCTAGTTACAAAACTTTTTCATCAGCCCGGAAAAATACTCCATTCCCATTAAGTAATCGCTCCTCAGCCCCCTCTCCCAACTTCTCTGATTCTTATCTGTATTCTGGGTATAGCACGTAAAAAGAATCAAATAATAAGTGACCTTTTGTGTTTCGCATAATATTGTCAGGTTCATTAAGTCATAGCAGGTGTCAGTACTTTATTCTTTTTAATGGGTGAGTAATATTCCGCTGCATGGATATACCACATTTTCTTCATCCATTCATCCACCCATGGGCGTTTTTGGGTTCTTTCCGCCTTTGGTTATTATGAATAATATAATAAACATTTGTGTGTAAGTTTCCATATCCACATATGTTTTCATTTCTCTCAGGTATATACTAGGAGTGGAATTGCCAGGTCACAGGATAACTATAGGTTTAACTTTTTGAAGAACTACCAAACTGGTTTCCATAGTGGCCGCACACCATTTTATGTAAAATCCCTGCTCTTAATACTTCTCCGTGTCTTGCAAGGCAGTAGACGTTTCATGCAGTTCATTTCTACAGAAAGAGTTAAGGAGTCTTCTCAGGTAACTATAATCAACCCCCAGGGACTTACTCAACTTTGGCGTGTGCAACTGAAATAGCCAGCAGGCATCTCGTCCCTGTTATTTCTGTCTCTCCCTGCCTCCCCGCCCACCCCGCTCACACGCCATGTTACCCAAGCATGGAGGATGGGCGGCCTAGAAACGTGGAGGGAGGCAAGAGCGGGATAATTATGCCTGCTACAAGTGCCGACTAGAATCTCCAGGCGCTTTCACCTCTCCACTCTCCTCTGGCTCTTGCAGAGCCCCTCGGGGAAGGGGAGGAAGGCCATGCAGGTGGGAGGAGGAAACTGAGTCCTAAGCAAAGTCATTCAGCTGGCCTGACATGCCAGAACTTGTTTGTATGCAGCTGAGACCAGAATTCGGTCTTCCCACGACTGCATCAGCTGTGGCTGCTAATTCCTTCCCACTTTGGAAAATTAAACAACTACGTATGTGAACAATCCCTTTGAAAAGTCAAAGAGTTTTGCTTATACAAACTATCCAACTTCGAAAACTGGTCTACTGTAAAAAAACTTTGATTCCAGAGCTTCTTTAAAAATATTTCAACCCCTTTGGAGAGAAAGTTACAGAGAATAATATTGCATGTCAATTAATATGGGTGAGGCACGTGCTACCTATTTTATAAACATGATCCCACTTAATCCTCCACCTCACAACTCTGAAAAGTGGATAGATTTTGCAAAGTGGTAGAAGTGAGGAAACCAAGACTTGGAGACATTAAATAACATGTCCAAAGTCTCCCAGTTTGGAGACAGGGGCTTCTGGCTCCAGATTTTTCTGACTCTAAACAGTAACATGTTTCCAGGACATCAACTGTCTGAGACTGGTTTATATGCCAGAAAACACAAAGGACTTAGATCACAAGACCAAGCCCCAAAAGGCCATGACTGCATAAACCACAGCAACTGTATGTGTGGCTGCGTTTCTCATCTCTGTCTGTAAGTTGGAGGAACTTGCATCAGTGCAATGCTTCCCTGCAGCTGCAGAGGGTCTCAATGAGCACCATTCTTGGAATTCTTAAAAGCTGAGCCAGCAAGCCTCCTTTGCATTTCCTTTCACCACCTCCTGGTCATCCTTTCAAAGCCCAGGAAGGACCCCACTGCCCAGAATCAAGGATGGGGTAGAGGAATTTTGAGTGTGTCCTTCTTGCTTCACACAAATAGCTAAAGACAGAAACGATCGCACAAACCTGAACCGACAACTGGAGAGTAGGCTGTCCACGACACATTGCAATTAGGGTGGACCCACCAAACAAGTGGATGGGCAGGATGGTTGGAGAGACCCAGGTCACTGGTCTTCAGCCCAGCCTTGCCATCAACTGACTCTCTTTGTCACCCTGGAGGTTTCCCTTTCTCCTCCACGGACCCTTTTCCTGACTGTAAACAATGAGAGGCGTCTGGTTGAGACTGTTGTCTTCCAGGGAAGTTCTTAGAGCAGGCCTGGTGGACCCAGTCGTAAAGATGGGGAAAAAAAATCCTTATGTTGATGGCCACACACAGTGGCTCAGCAGAACTGGCTCCGTGGACCAGCCTTGGGTGCCCCACCGCAGGGCATTGCAATGGTAAAGACACCCTCTCTGCCCCTCTGAAAGGAGATCTTATAATGTACCCTGATCAGCTCAGACAAACTGGGATCTCCTGTATTTTTCCCCATCTTTGGAAAAATTGCTGTAATGTCCTTCAATAACCCAATCTAACTATGCTATAATGTCCTTCCGTAACTCACCCTAACCATGTCTTCCCAAAGGAAGTGATGGAAGGCCCCACGTTCCTTTTGCACGTTTCCCTTTACAAACATCATCTCATTTAATCCTCACCACAATCCTGATGGTGTTGTCATCATCTCCAATTTGTAGCTGAGGAAATAGGGGACAAGAGAGGTTACAGGATTTACCTAAGGTCCTGCAACTAGCAAGTAGCAAAGATGGACTCTGACCCAGGTCTGCCTAGAAAAACACTCTCTTCCCTGCTTCTTGGTACACTTCCTCAAAAGGACCATCTTATAATCAAACTGATACGACCACTTAATTTTATCTTTGGATAAAAATGGGGACCACTCTCATAGGTCAGCGAATTTGATTCATACTCTAAATAATGTCAGATTGAGAAAATTAAATCTGACTACACATTACTTCCCTGGGAGCAAACGATTACTGGATTCCATTGTAGTAGATAGAATTTTTTACTTAAAAAAATATATGTAACAAAAACCAAAAAACAGAACTCACTTTCCACAGTCAAGAGTTACTTCTTCTTTTACAATTAAATGCCCTCTTTAAGATTTTGCAAGCTCATTTCACGATCTTTTTTTTCTCTTTCAGTATCTTTCTAAATTTAGAAGTTAAATTTATAAGGTTATAATTTGCAAGGTCATCCTTTTTTAAAGAAATGTAAGCAGGAGATGAGGCCTTCCCAGGTTTGGGGGGTGATAGCTTGTGATTCTTCATTGCAGATTCCTGTGGGTTGATGATTAGTGCCTTGCCTACAAATTTCTAATGCATTAACTTATCTAAATATTTCCCTGCACATACTCCCCAGTTTAAGAAAAATGTGAGATGTTGGGAAATGTTTCCAAGAATAGAGCAAAGGATTAGCCAGCCTAGAGAAGTGGACTTTAAGAGGAAATAGAGTACGTTCAATTCAATTAGGATTATTTGCTGACCGGGTACTAGGCACATGGCAGTGAGATGGATGCATGCAGTAGGTGCCTTCAAGGTCATAGACTAACTTGGAAGACAGGTATGCAGACAGAGAATCACAACACCGGGTGTGTGCGCCCAGGGAAAATGCAGACAAAGTTCAGGAGCTGCCCAGAGGGAGGGTTTAATTCCATAAGGAAGTATTTCAATAATGGCTTTCAATTCTAGGACATTTCTAATAATATGATTATACACTTTCTTAATAGTGTAGCACTCTAGTTATTTATTCCCCTACACTGAACAAATATAATTATTATATACCCTTTTCATTATCAGCCCTTGCTATTCTTAATGAAAGCAGTGGTTGGTAGTTTATCAGAAAAGTTTTTGTGTGATCTTTCACATCATTTAAAAAAAGAATTTTTTTTGTTCTTTTTTGTTTTTTGCTTGTGTTTTTCCTAATCCTTTATCTAAATAAAAAGGATACCCTCTCTCAGGTCCTCTGGCAGTGGGTGCTGATTTCACAGTACCTGTTTCAGGAACAACTCAGTATCGGACCAAGTCACCCCAGGGGAGATTGGTTCTTCACCGTGTATCGTGGCTTTTTGATGCCACATTGCTTTTTATCAACCAATCTGCGGATGTTTTCCCTTCGTCCACATTGAAAGCACTTTGCTATAGAAACCAGTAAGTTTGTTATCTCGGTTTATTTTGTTTGTTTGTTTTCCGATGTCCTGACAGCAGAACCAATCTTTGAAATCCTTTAAAGAAATTACCGAAACAAATTCGATCACAGAAGCTTTTAAAATCTGAAATCCCAGGAAGCTAATTAGTGCGTCCTTTTAAGACGGCTTCCTGCATTTTGACATACACATGAGCTCCGGTTTCAAATGCAGTTGGCAGTTTGCCATGAGTCAGCCAGGTCATCTCGGCTCTCAGGAACACGGAGCTCCGCAGAAGCCTGTGGAGGGAGGGCAAGTTGGTGCCCTCCCCGCGTTAGCACGTGACTGCGCTCTGTCGCCGTGTAGCAGGTGGAGGCCAGGAGCTGCATTTGCGTTGGTTCCTGGCGGTTAGTTGTACAGTCTGCGAACTTCTCTCATTGCCCTACTGCTGTCCTTATTTTGCTAGTTCCCCGCTTGACATTGGGCCTTTAGGGAGCAGGAACTGTGCGTATCCCAGAGCTGCACGTGGTACGTGGCACGTAGGAGGTGTGTCATGGATCCAGCTGCTGTAGTGTGGAAAGCACGGACTTCAGAGTTGGTCAAAGGGATGTGATTTTCAAGCACGCAGCCCTCTTTAACCTGTATCCGAGTTTCCGCAAAGCCTTGTATTGCTGCTCTGGGCAGCAGTGCCCTCAAAGGGCATTAAAATTTGATGCTCTTAATTCTTTAAGGGCAGTATCCACCCATCTTGGCACCCATAATCCCTAGCTGAGGGATTATGAATACTCAGAGTAGGTCCTCTGTAAATGTTTGCTGCTGAGTGACTGCAAGCATTGTGTCCAGGATGTCTACTCTGGGACAGCACCCGGAGAACCTCTTTAGCGGTGTGTTTTTACCCTCCCTGGAGTCGGTCAATCTCACTGCCAGTGACAGAGACACACTATGAGAGACGGTTTTTTCCTTTGCGTGTGTGTGTGTGTGTGTGTGTGTGTGCGCGCCTGTGTGTGTAAAAAGGCCATGGAAATATAAAATCTTAATTTGAATGCCTTTGTGAATTCATCTCATTGCATTGGAGGGACATCCAGGATTCTTCCTAGAAAAATCTTTTCCAGCATAAAAACCATCATTAATCACATTTGAGATGCATGTGTGTCCTTGTCTCTGGGCCCGCGTCCATATGTACCCGTGTCACTGCAGAACGAACCCTATCAGTTCATGTCACCTGCTCCCCTCCTGGACCTCCTGAGGGGCGTGGCCACCTTCCAGGTGCAGGGAGCCATCCATGCACCATCTTAGAAGCATAAAAACACTTGGTAAGTTTGGGGTACAGTTGAGTAACCCATGGCTGCAGATATTTGATTATTAGGATGGTCCACATGGGTCTCTTCACCCATCCCAATGAGTTAGCACCCAACCCAAATGAGTTAACAGGCAGAAACGGGAACAGACGCTGAGTGTGGTTCTAAACAAACAGTTGAACTGCTGGCCCTGGAGGCCTCATAAGCAGCTTGCCTGGGTCAGTCTTCAACGACACAAAAAGAGACCAAAGCTCACGGCACCAACCGTCAAAACCATCAAAAAAAAAAAAAAAAAAAAAGTATCTCCTACCAGATAAAGCCCTCCTCTTTACAGATTTAAAGAAACCACCCAGTGAAACCTTAGAATCAACTTGAAGGTTCACCAGCAGGGGAATGATTCCATAAATCACAGTGGATCCACTTAATGGAATATTAGCTAGCCACTAAAATAAAATGACAGTTGGAAAAATACTTAATGATAAAAGATTTAATGACAAAGTGGGGCTCGAAATGAAAGATAGTCTCTGACTAGAACTATATTGAAAGAAAGATGAATGAGGAAGAGGACCGTGGGTGATGTATTGTCTCTACACGAGAACCTTTTCCACTTTTCGGAGTGTTAAATGCATGGCACTGCCTTTAGAAATTGAAAACGCCTCATTTAAAATGCGTCCTAAGTGAAATCTCGTGGCAGCTTAGAAACTGGTGGGATACCATGTCTTCACGATATGCAATTGTAATTAGCTCTCCCATGCAGCCGTGATGTTTATTTGACCTTGCTCTTGTGAAGGCTCGGTTCCCAGGGGTTTGTAGAGTGGAAGGTTCTGAGGGGCAGGTTCACAGTGACGCTGGGATAGGTAGTGTGGCTCCCAGATAGAGCAGAGTTCCCTCAGCTTGGCGCTCAGCTGCCAATGCTCTGCACTCTTCTCTGTCCCCTTACCTGTCTGGCAGTTATTGAAAAATTGTCTTTTCCCCCAAATATAATAATGAATGCCTCGGCCAGACAAGCCATGGCAAATCCTTCAAGATTAAGAACGTACTCATGTCCGGTGAATTTCTACTTTCAGCCAAAGGACCCGGGTGAAATGAAGCACAGGTGTGTTCTTTTAGAATGTGAGTGAACATTACTCATGATTAGTTTTAGAAGCTAGTCAGTGCTAGACTTGATAACTTTAACAGAAAAATGAATACTATTAATAATTAAGAAGAATTAAAAAGAGCAGGATGAGTAAAGCAGTTTTCGTTTATTGAGCCTTTACTAGATGCTATTTTGCACAAATGCTTCTCATTTTGCAAAATTTATCCCATTTAAAAGAAGTAACCCCAAAGAATGGGTAGTCTTAGCTGGGTCTGTCTCATGTCAACCTGCATGCTTTCTCTCCCTCAGCATATTGTTTATTAACTTCTAACCTCCTTCTCTACACCACACCGATCTCTGCGAATACGTGCACACCAATCGTGCACGTCACATCTCTCATGTTGGGATTTGGGGCAACCTACAGAGTCCAACTCTGACTTAATAGCTCTAACTTTTAATATACCTCGCTTGAATAAAAGGAAGACATTTGAAAATTGCTACAGTCCTTCTCAGCGATTAGAAATTAAAAATCAGTTTGAAATCTACCTATATTGGACAAAACAAAACCCAGCTCCTCTGATGCCTAAAGACAGAATTCTTAGACACCATACAATAAGTGAAAATGTCTATGTGTGAGTCTTAAATTTATTTGGGATGGGCTTCGTCTGTGTTTCCATATGGCTGCCAGGTGAGCCACAGAGCTGTGGTCCTGGCCAGCCTGACACCCTTTAGTATGAATCACATGACAACCTGTGTCTATGATTAGCTCCATGGATGTGACCGGATAGAGTGCTCACTTACCCTTGATTTTGATCTTCATTCCTGAGTGCAAGTGTCTCAGGAAGTGGAACCCCCAGTTCACGGGGCTGGTGACCTTCCACGGACTGTATGTAACTCAGCTGTGGCCCCCACCTGGTGAGGTCATGTTCTGATTCTGATCAAGGACGTTAGTATTAGAGGCAGGCCCATGGGCCTGCCCTGTGTCCTAGCACCAACATTTAACAAAAAAGATCTTTTTCACAGAGTTACTCTTGTGAGTGCCCCATTCCCCTGGGAGCTCCTACACTGTTTGGTCCCAATGTGCCTTTTTCGCCTCACCCTTTCCACCCACACAACCTGCTTCCCGTACCCCTAATTACTCACGATTCCACTAACAGGCCACATCCTTTCACACCTCTGAGTTTTTGGTCATGCTGTAACCTCTACCTGAGTTCCATTCCTGCGTCTACAATTGCCTGTCAGATTCTTTACGCTTTATGCCTTTGAGTTTTAGCTGCAATGCTACCTTCTCTATGAAACTGCCCTAGGCCCCCATGCTGTGGTTATAGTTTCTTCTCTTGTGTCCCCATTCCTCCAGGAGCACATTAGAGCACCTGTTACAGTCTTAAAATGACTTTTATATGCATAGTTTGCACACCTATGTTGTGAATGTATTAGTTAGGGTAGGTTAGGCTGCAATAACAAACAGCCCCCAAAATGCATTGTGGCTCAAATTCCAAAAGCTTTATGTCTTATACAAAAAGAACAGCATAAGCGGATATTCCTGGCCAGTGGCAGCTATGTTCCACAAAGCACCATGTGGTTCCTTTTTCCCTGTCAATATCTGCATCCAGCTGGCGGGTATCTGTCACCAGCCTTAGCCACATTCCACTGGTAAGAACGGGTCACACGGCTTTCTCTAACTGCAAGCTGAGCTGGCACGTGTAATCTCGCCCTTTGCCCAGGACGAAGAGCAAATGGGTTTTTGTGGGAAAGCTAGCAGTCTGTCACAGTGAGCCACTTGAGGGCTCAGACTGTTTTCTCCCCAGTAGAATCTCCAGCCTCTGATATAAACTTGGATCCCCAGTAAATATCTGCGGAATGAAGGGCTAGGAGAATGTTAGCTTGATTTCCATTTGCCATCGTGTGATTCAACTTCGAATCGAGGGACATCACCATTGCTTTCTGGCATTGTTTGGAAGTGTTAATTTCATGATTGAATACCAAAACACCAAGGGCGCTAAGGAGGCGCAGTGATGTCCTCAGCTGTATTTTCTCATAACACAGAGTCGTGCGGAACCAGAGCCTTGGCATTTTGCAAGGTGAAAAGACCCCAGGTAAAGAGGAATCTAGGAATCCATCTGGATGTTAAAAATACATCCTCGTCCGTTCGCTCCCCCACTGGCAGAGTCCCGGCCGACTTTGGCTCCCCTCCCTGCGAAACGCACCCTTCCCTCTCATCAGCTTCCACTGCTCCTCCTGAAAGTGGGATACAGTGAATAGATGTATAATAAAATCTTTTAATTGTCTTAGCATATGTCGCTTTTATTAGGTGGGCATAATTGCATTCATGGGATCACCTACAAAGTCCTTTCGAATATAAAATTGAAATGGCTTCACACTCAGTGCACAAGTCCTTCCGAGCCGCTGTTTTCCCCTTCGCTGCGTCCCGTCCGCCTTCTGCTGTGAAGTTCACATTGAAGTGTGAACAGAGAGACGCGGCAACTGACACGTGCTGGATCTTATCAGCCCAGAGTGCGGTCGTGCCCGCCTGAGAAGCGACTGTCATTTCTACACCATTTATTCCTCGCCTGGCCTCACTGCTCGCTTCCTTTCGGAGGAAATTTTCCCTGTTAGAGCACTGTACTTGTCATTTATTTCCCTTTTTTCCGCTCTCCCTCCGTGGCCGGGTTTTGATATGCATTTATCCAAAAGGCAAGCCTTTTATACACTTCCGCTAACCTCGTAAGGTCAGGCTCCTCCGAGCGGCTTCAGGCTCATAAAAGCAGCCCAACAAAGCTTTCATGGGGTCATTACGGCTCCCTTAAATCCCTCTCCTTCCAGCTTTCGATAATTCTGTTGCCTCTAATCAATTCGCCAGCGCTTCTATTTGGAAGCGGGGGAAGGCGGGGGAGAGGATCAGCCCGAGACCCACTTCACTGGCACCGGGGTTTGTGGCTCTTCCTCGGCACCTACCCTCGAGTCACACTGAGACATCTCAGCCGTAATCGTTATTCGAGAAGAGGGGCCAGCAAACTTTTTCTGCAAAGGGACAGATAGGAAATATTTTCGGCTTCGTGGGCCATGGGGCCTGTGTCAGAAATACTCAACTTTGCCGTTTGCCTTAGTACATACATTAAGGCTGCTATGAGAAGATACTGTAAACTAGGTAGCTTATACATAATAAATTTATTTCTGATAGTTTTGGGCGCTGGGGAGTGCAAGATCAAGGTGGTGGCAGATTCGGTGTCTGGCGGGGGCCTGTTTCTGGGTTCTCACTGTGTCTTCAGTTAGTGGAGGAGATCTCTGGGGTGTCTTTCATCAAGGCACTGATCCCGTTCACGAGAGCTGCACCCCACGTTCATCACCTCCCCAAGGCCCCACACTGCCTGACATTATCACACAGAGGATGAGTTCTCAACATATGACTTTTAGGGAGGACACAGCATTCAGAATATAGCACCGTTATAGTACAAGACAATCACAGATAATATATAGATGAATGAATGCGGCTGTTTTCCAATAAAATTTTATTTACAAAAACAAGCAGCAGGCAGGATTTGGCCCATGGGCTGTAGTTTGCCGACTCCTGTTTTAGATCTTAAAAATTCCATCTATCCAATCTTCCAAGAATTCCTAGTCTACTTGTAAGTAACTCTAGCTCTCCAAAAACATGGAGTGTGCATATCTAATGCTATGCTTGGTTGGCAGAATATTACTACCAAAATAATTGGATTGACTTTCGGTTTCTAACCCTAATTTTTTTCCTCCTTGCTTGCTTTCTTTTGAATAATAGAAACTTCAGTTTCTTGTTTAATATATCTTGAAGTACTTCACTAAAAAAGTAACTTCACGGTGGTACACAGGGCTGTTTAGAAGCTTGAATATTGTATTTTCCATTTATTGTGCAGGACCTTTCCAGGAAATCGTACATTTATCATATCCCCGAGAGATAAGTGCAGTGGGGAGAAGAATCAGTCTACTGAGCTAAACCTCCGCTGCTTCCCCAGCGTTCTGCAAGTCTGGTAGCCAGGAGTGAGGGGGTCCCGGGGCTGCTGAGGACATGTGGAAAGCACCAAAAATTCATCATCTCCTTTAAACCTCAAAAGAAACCTATGAGAAACATGTTAAGAGTCTCGTATTCCAAAAGTGCAAAATTAAACTCAGAAACGTAAAATAATTTGTCCAAATGCCTGGTAAGCAATGCTTACCTGGCTTAAACCAGGGTGGTGAATGAATCTGTAAACCCATTACGACATTTCTCTACGTTCACGTTTTTACTGAAGCCAGGAGTGACAGATTTTACGTTAGCAAATCAGCTGTTATTCCTGAGCGCACCTCTCAGGTATCCTTTCCACCCTCCCCAGCAGTAACACCTGGCCGAGTGACGGAATCCCGGCCAGTGCAATGTGTGTGAAGTGACCCCCAGCCACTCCAGATGGAACCAAGGGAAAACCTCCAGACATGCGATCCTTCAGTTTGTTTGCTTGCTTGTTTCCTGAGCCCTGGCTAGAATGAAGATGACACTCAGGGTGATCCTAGAATCTGAGTACTGGAAATGCCACAGTTCCTTGGGGGTGGAGCAGAGCTGCCCTTCCATTGCACTGGAGCCATTAGAAACCTATGACCTCATCTTTCTCTAACAGGTGGGGGAGTTGGGTGTGGCCAGGCCGGGTGCATCCAGTAGATATTTGAATGAGAGATCTCATCCTTGGGTCTGTTGACTCCTCGAGGTCTATAATGGAGATGTATGAGCTGTTTTCAAATATTTCAGCAAGTATCACAGAACTTAACCAATTGAGGCTAAGCAGCCTATGAGCTTATTGTTATTTTGGTTACATTTACAGCATAGATGTGAAGTGACTTGCCCAAGGTCACACAGATGATGAAGGCAAGACCAAGGCAAGAGCCCATGTTTCTGGACTCGTAGACTAGGTTTATTTTTTTCCTGTTACAAGATGGTTGTTGTCTCGTGGTTTTCACTGAGTTGCTTATTGAGAGACAGGATTCTATTGTGCTATTGTGTCCAATTCAACAAGGAGGAATCTCTGCTATGTTAGAAGAGAACTTTGGAGGCTGTGGAAGCTTGGTCACGGGGTACATAAAATAGATGCTGGTGCCTAACTCCCAGCAAGAGAGAGAGAGAAAGAGAGAGAGGGAGATCAGTAATTTATAGGTTCACATTTTCCTTGGGTCGCTATAATACTTGTTTATTAGAGATAATTTGCTTAAGCGTGCGCAAGGTGGAAGGTCACGCAAGGCAGGTTTTTATTAGTTGTGTACTGAATGGATCAATAGTAATTTGAATACCATGAATCTGTCCTGTTAACAGGTTTATTTCTTCATCAGATATTAATTCCAGAGGGTTTTGCCCGTTATAGGATGGACATAAACCATACCGTGCAGATGGTGCTGGCTCTAATCAGGTCCAGCTGTGTGTTTTGTGAACCTCCATGTGGACCCTCAAATGTGGGCCGGCAGATCGGGACGGGAGGAATTGGGTAAACAGGAACCCAGAGCCCCTGAAGAAGTGAAAAGAAAGAAAGAGGGCTATCCATCCATGCAATTGCTTGCTTTGCATCTTTGTTTCTTCTTTCTCTCTCTCTTTCTCTTTCTCTTTTTCTCTTTCTTCCCTCCTCCCTTCCTTCCTTCCTCTGTCTCTGTCCAACCATCCACCTGTCCATCCATCCATCCATCTATCCATGACTAGAAAACTAATACAGACACACAAAATGAAAAATTTGGAAAATATAAAACCTTGATAAAATAGCTACCACTTCTAATTCCAACACTCAATAATAATAACCACTGGTGCATATAAGGATATTTCTCTTGGGTGTTTTTCCCCATCCTAGGTGTATACATTTTAATACAGCTGAGATCATATTGGGCATCTGAATTTTTTTAACATATTAGATGTTTTACATCACTAAGTTAATACATGCTCATTTAAACAAGTTATAATATGGAGCTAAGAAAAGAAAAAGCTCATAATCTATGCTCCACCCTGTCCCTTTTTCTAAGTGGCAATTGTGGACCTTCTGGGACCATGCAAATATGCACAGTATATGTTCACGGTGGGGGTTATGAGGGGTGGAGGGGTGTATTTACTAGCCTACTCTTTTGCCCATTACTTAAAACCTGCTTTGTTTGGTTAAAACTGCATATGGAACACATACAGATGAAACAACACTTTCTAATGCTTGCATACTACTCAGTGCAGCCCAATTAAATCAAACATTCCCCTACTGATGGACACTCCAGTTCTCTTCAAGTTTGTTATGTTACTGTTATCATAGCCCTTATAAATACCACATCAATACAGATTCTGAGGCATCTATCCTAACATACTGCTGGTTTTAGTTTTGTAGGATAGATGCCCAAAGTGAGATTTCTGGGTCAAATGTCAGGTGACATAATGTGTGTTTACTTAACGTTATGCAGAAACATTTCCCTGTGTTATTGAAAACTCTTTGTAAGGGTTTTTTTTTAATTGGCTGCAAAATTCTATCATATAGTTTTACCAAAGTTTACTTAACATTTCCTTTATCACTGAGCCCTTGGGTGGCATCCAATTCTTTGCTTTTATAAATAATGCTGAGACGAACATCTTTCCGCACGTATCTTTGTTCTCCTTTTGACTTACTTGGAATTCTAGAAGTGGAATTACTGAGTCGGAGGTCAGGAACAGAGAGGCCTTTTAAATCTCGGGCTGCAAACAATCCTGTTGCAGGTTGAGGCCGCACATTTCACCCAAATGCAGTTGCAGCACTTTACAAACCACAGCATAAACCC
This sequence comes from Avahi laniger, assembly GCA_963575035.1. Classification (NCBI taxonomy): domain Eukaryota; kingdom Metazoa; phylum Chordata; class Mammalia; order Primates; family Indriidae; genus Avahi; species Avahi laniger. Next base: position 21,595 of record CAUYSK010039035.1, read on the forward strand.
TAGGAATAATTTCATTCCCCACTGGGCCGGAGCATTGTTATTAATATAACTTTACAAACATCATTCTTTTGAAAGCTTCATCTAACCTGACCACAGCTCATTAGCGAACCTTCTAACAATCCCAGGGCAGTTTGTGGATTCTGCAGCAGACGAGTTATCATGTGCCGACGGGCACTGCGGGGAAACCCACCCCAAACATCACGGCTACCCGCGCCAGCCAGCCGGAGACATTGGGGCTCTGCTTCTGGGACATAAGGGAAGGTCTCTTTTGTTCCCTCTGGTGTTTCATTTTCTTCTCAGATCATGGCCAGTGTTTCCCAGCTGGGGACCCATTAGCATCTGAGGCTGCCCAGTTCTTTGGTGCCAGGACCTGGTCAGCACGTCACAGGGCGTCCCGGGTCCCTGGCCCTGCCGGCCGCACGGTGGCATCGCTCTCAGCACCGGAACAACCAGAAGTGCCCTTCTGTGTCTCCCAGCTTCCATTCTAACACTTCACCCCTTGATCTCAGTATTCAAATTTATATTTTTGTCATCCACTTTAATGTATTTTATTTGAATATGTGCCATCTTTGTGCACAGGCATTTGCTGTCTGTGATAACGCAGTGATTCTCACCTGGGGCTGGAAGGGGCTGGAAGGAGGGAAAGTAACCCACAGGGCCTGTTCTAATGGGTCGGGGGGTTATTCGTGTTTTTAAAGTAGAATAACGGGGTGTTTAAAAACTGACGTTCTAGAGCCAGAAAGCCTGGGTTCAAATTCTGACCCCTCCCTTTTGCAAGCTTATGACCTTGAGCAAGTTATTAACCTCCTTATGCCTTTATTTTATCATAAATATGGGATAATTATAGCTCCTACTGCATAGTTTTGTTAGGAGGAGTAAATGAGTCATTATTTTTGAGCCATTTCGTGCCTGGCACAGAACAAGCACTGTGTGTGTGTGTGTGTGTGTGCGTGTGTTATGTGTGCGTGTTACAGAAATATATGCGGGTGGGTATGTTTGTGTTTTCCATAACTCTGGCTAGGCTAAGGCATACTTCACAAAAACCTTCTGGGCTGGCGAGGATAATCAGACAGCAGGCTCAGGGAACCTTTAAAGGAGAGGGACTAAGAAGGTAAGTTGCCCAAAGTAGGCGAGTCAGCACGGTGGCTGCCCTAATCCGATGCAGGTGTTTTGAGAGGAGTGACGTGGCCCATCTCCCATGTTGGGATGGTCTTCTCTGGCATCCGCTGAGAGTACCCCACTGTTGACCTGGGTGCAGGTCGGGTCAAAGCCAGGAGACCACAGCCCGAGGGGAGGGGGATGTTTTCAGAGCAGGTGCCCCACCAAGAGGAAGGGCCAGCCTCGGGGCCTGAGGCTGGCCAGCTGGACTCTCCTCCTTTTCTTAGAAACCTAATGTGGGCACAAGGTCGAGGCTGCTGTGCGGCTTTGGGTAATCCCTTGAACCTCCTAGTCTTTGCCCTCCCAGAATGAAAAAATGGGAGGAAGGAAAGAAGCAAGCAAGGAAGATGCGTTTTGTCAGACACTATGCACAGATGGCATTCAGAACCGCCCTGTGAGCGGTCATGGAAGCTCAGGCTCAGAGAGGTTAAATGTCTTATTTCCTCTGTTGGAAGATACATTGTATTTTTTATATATCTCTAAATTGGCATGTATCCCTGTAATCACTGTGGCTATTTACTTTACTCTTACTCTTCTCCCCAAGGCCACCAGCAAGTCAGCATGCAACCTGAACTTCATAACAGATTAAGTGGTCATAATAATAATTATTATAACACAGCCTGGGCAACATAGCAAGACCCTATCTCTACAGAAAATAAAAACAAAAATAAAAAATAGCCAGGCGTGGTGACATGCATGTAGTCGCAGTTACTAGGGAGGCTGAGGCAGGAGGATCGCTTAAGGACAGTAGTTTGAGGTTGCAGAGAGCTGTGATCATGCTACTGTCCTCCAGCGTGGGCAACATAGCAAGACCCTGTCTCAAAAATATAAATTATTATGACAAACATGCATCAAGTAACTATGTGTGAATTTTTTGCATTTTTAGTTCATTTACTATTCATAAAGACCTAATGATGTCGGTCCTATTATGTACCCACTTTATGGATCCAAAAACTGAGGCTCAAAATGTTGAATAGCCTGTCTTAGCTTACATAGCAGATTGGAGGCAGAGCTGGGATTTGAACCAAAGTCTCCACACCTCCCAAGTTTGTACTCTTTTCTCTACATCATACCGACTCCATCCCTCAATTCTTCTCTCATTGCTCTAATACGTAGAACGTGAGGATCTGTGCTTCAGATGATTCCAGAACAAAACATGCTTTGTTGGGATTTATCCTTGTAACTTTCTTCACTCTCCTCATCCCCGTGACTGTATCTTTATAACACTTTTTTGTC
>CAUYSK010039036.1:0-12266 GCA_963575035.1 Avahi laniger
CCACCGTGCTCAGCTCCATTTACCTTTTTTTTTTTTTTGAGACAGAGTCTCACTGTTGCCCGGGCTGGAGTGCCATGGCTTCAGCCTAGCTCACAGCAACCTCTCACTCCTGGGCCCAAGTGATCCTCCTGCCTCAGCCTCTCGAGTAGCTGGGACTACAGGCACGTGTCACCATGCCCTGCTAATTTTTTCTATTTTTAGTTGTTTGGCTTATTTCTTTCTATTTGTAGTAGAGACGGGGTCTCGCTCTTTCTCAGGCTGGTCTCGAACTCCTGAGCTCAAGCAATCCTCCTGCCTCAGCCTCCCAGAGTGCTAGGATTACAGGTGTAAGCCACCTCCCCTGGCCTCCAGGTATGATTTCTCTCCTAAGACTCATCCCCATATTTCTACCTTACACACCTCAAACTCAACATGTCCAAGCCAAATGTCTAACCACCCACTAAAGCCCTTCCCTCCTCCTTCATTTCCTAATGTCAGTAATGGTACCACCATTCACTTGGTCATCCAAAACCAGCCTGGTTTTGGTTATCCTAAATCCTTCCTTTTCCCCTCCATCCTATATCCAGGTAATCACCAATAATCAATAGTCACTGATCAATAAAATCATCAACAATTCTATCTCCAAAAAATCTCTTAAAACTAGTTCTGCCTTATCATCACCTTCCACTGCTTTTACCATTTCCTATCTGCATTACTGCCACAACTTTCTAATCAGTCTCATTTTTCTCCAGTTTTACAACCTCTATTAGAGTCTCTAAACTGTAGTCAGGGTCATTTAAAAAAAAAAAGTAAATCTGATTGTGCAACTCTGCTGCTTAAAATGCTTCAGTAGACTCTTGAATATGCCACACTCCACTCATGATGTTACTTCTGCTTGGAATTGTGCTGTTACCTCCTCTTTTTCTTTTCTCTGTGTGATGAATTTCTTCAAGCCTCTGTACAACTCCTACAGAAAGCTATCCTACGCTTTTCCAGACCCAGTTAAGCACTTCCTCCTCTGTGCTCCAGTAAGGTCTTAAATAGATCTCTCTCAGCACGTATGTCTCTCCCACTGGGCTGTAAACCCCAAAGAGCAGAACTGTTACCTTTTTATTTTATGTACCTGACAAAGACCTACTCGCGTGCTGAAGGAAGGAAGGCAGACATGGAGAAAGGAGGGCAGCAAGGCATGACTCAACCAAAATAACTGGCTAAAGACAGGAAGACAACCATTTCAGGAGTAAACATCAATCACATTTTTAACCTTCTAAAAAGAACAATGAAATTAAATTCTGTGAACCACGAACATTCTGAAAAATGTCTGAACAGACTCAGAATGATGTTAAAATTGTTATGTTAACAGTGAATGAGATATTATTATAATAGAACCATTTGAGAAAAATCATTTACTCCTTGTTTTATAAATGATTATAACTAACACTTCAATTAGACTTACCCTGGCATAATATACTATACATCTTTCATCCTATATTTCAAACTCTCAAGGTAAGAACATCCTAAATACCCCACAGATAGCAAGAAGCCTGTGGGATCCTGAGAAATCAGCAAAGGGTCAATCTGAATGAACCACATTTAGCAGGCTCTCTGGACTCCCACCTTCTCGGACTAAGTCCTCTGCAGTGTTAACTCCATGTTCTATGAGCTTCTGACAGTCATCTAGTGGTTTAATGGTCTCCTGTTCAATGGTGTCCACTTCCTGCAAAAGGGTCACCAATCGCTCATCCAGAAGCTTCCCAAGGGTTCCCTTTAAATCATTAAAATGCTGTTTGAGAACATCCCTTGTTTGTGATGCACTTTCTTTGATCTGAAAAGAAATAATATAAGAAGTCAAAATCAGAATCTCTAAAAAACACTAATCCACAGATATCATTCATAATAATCCAAAGGTACCACAGAACCATCATCTTCCATTCATTTAAAAGAATTTTTAAATTGAAAGTGTATATATTTAAGGTGAACAGCATAATACTTGATATACATATACATAGTGAACTGATTATTACAGTCAAGCTAATTAACATGTACATCTCTTCACATGGTTACCTTTGTGTGTATGTGGTAAGAACACTTAAGATCTCTTTTATCAAATTTCAACCACAAAATTAACCACAGCCCCAATGCTGTATATTAGATCTCTAGAATTTATTCAGTGTACATAACTGAAACTTTGTAACCATTGACTAACATCTCCCCTCCCCTGACCCCCATCCCTGGTAACCACTCAGCTTCTATGGATTGGACTTTTTTTTTTTTTCAGAGACAGAGTTTCACTCTGTCACCCAGGCTGGAGTGTAGTGGCATGATAATTGCCAACTACAGTCTTGAACTCCTGGGCTCAAGCAATCCTCTCGCCTCAGGCTCCCTAGTAGCTAGGACTACAAGTGTGTACCACCACACCTGGCTAATTTTTTTTTTAATTTTTTTGTAGAGATGGGGGTCTCACTATGTTGCCCAGGCTGGTCCCAAACTCCTGGGCTCAAGGGATCCTCCCACTTCTGCCTCCCAAAGTGCTGGGATTACAGGCGAGAGCCATCACTGTGCCCGACCTGAATTTAACTTTTTTAGATTTTACATGTAAGTGAGATTATGCAGTATTTCTCTTTCTGTGTCTGGCTGATTTCACTTAGCATAGTGTCCTCCAGGTTCACCCAGCTGTCACAAATGGCAGGATTTCCTTCTTTTTCAAGGCTGAATAATATACATCTTCCATTCACTGATAAACCAAATGTGACTCATTTGCACAAACGGGCAAAACTGCATCAGGTCAGACAGAATGGGCTCAAATTCTGGTTCCAAAATTTACAAACTATGTCAATTTGGTTAAGTTAACTAAGTACTCATTTCCTTATTTGACAAATGAGTATAATGGTTACTACATGGCGTTGCTATGAGGATTAATTAAAATAATCTATGTACCGCACTGGGTAAAATAACTGGCACATTGTTGTTCTCAAATAAATGTTAGGAATTATTATTTGTACAAAGTAGTTCTGGGCAACAGCATGTTTCAGTACAAAAAATTTTAATTACAAGGGGATTAAAATTCATTTTATTGAAAATGAAGCAAAGAAATGGTAATTAGAAAGCCACAATACAAAAAAAAAAGTTACCTCATGGATAAAATGCCCTCATTAGGCTAAAAGAAAACTACGAATTTAATTAAAATCCAAAGAGGCTCATGGGAGGCAGAGCTGGGACCATGACTTAATCCTTTTTGAGTCATGGTACTCTCTGTGAATCTCAATGGGAGATTTATAGAACCTATTCCCAAAAAAATGAATAATCTATACCCTAAAAAAATTATTCAATTTCAGAAGTTTACAATGTCCCTCAGATCCAAACCATGGCTTGCCTGGTGCAGTAATTATGAAACTTTGTTTGCAAAAAAATAAAGTAAGGCTGCTTGCTATAATTCAAACTGCAGGGTTCCATCCCAGACCTACTGAACCAGAAGCTTAGAGGAGGGACTGAAGGAGTGTATGGACTGTGTGCTTTCATAAACACACCTGTGATTCTCTGGCCCCCTTTGTGACAAACACTGCCCTAAATCTACAGAGCCCAGATTAAGAACCCCTATTCTAGAAAATGACAGGAAAATCTTTACATCTCACGCATATTTTGAAGACAAGTAGGTTGTCTGTACAGACATCAGATTTTTTTTTCTTTTAAAGAATTCAGGGCTGCGTGTGGTGGCCCACACCTTAATCCTAGCACTCTAGGAGGCAGAAGTGGGAGGATCGCTTGAGGTCGGGAGTTCTAGACCAGCCTGAGCAAGAGTGAGACCCCTCTCTACAAAAATTAGAAAAACAAGCCAGGCGTGGTGGCATGTGTCTGTAATCCCAGATACTCAGGAGGCTGAGGCAGGAGAATCGCTTAAGCCCAGGAATTTGAGGTTACTGCGAGGTAGGCTGAAGCCATGGCACTCACTCTTAGCCCAGGTGACAAAGCTCCATCTCAAAAAAAAAAAAAAGCTAAGAATTCAGGTAACATGCAATTCATTTTCTCTCACTTAATAGGGAAATTCTAACTATAAGCCACTCAGGTGAATTAAAGCAAACACAGGGCTGTGGCTGTGGCTGCCACAATGCACCATGCCCCTTAACCCTCATTTAAAAACACAGAAAAACACACACATACTTTGCAGATGTTAGCATAACAGTTTCATGTGACATATATTTACTGCCCTAGCCCTTTTGATAACTTTCTCTTAACAAGAGAGTTTGAAGTACAAGAGAAATCTACCAAGAAAGAAAATATCAAAATATGAATAAAGGACAATATTTCAACAGTTAATAAAGAAATTTATAAAGTTTTCTATTCATTCTCTAATATTAAATTTAAAAAGCAGAATACAATATTGTTTTCCAGCAATGTTTACAACCATGTAAAAAAAAAAATATATATATGCCCATGTCCAAGTACTAATACAGAAAAAAAGAACAGCCTGATTTGCTGGGTGAGCAGATCATAGAAACAATTTTCTCTCCTTTTGACATTAATGTAGTTACGATGATATTTGTGCAGTTAGTAGAATTTCTTAAATCATAAAGAAAGTGAGAAATTCTAATTTACCTAATCTCTGTAGTTACCAGAGAACTTTCATGAAATAAATCCAAGTCAAAACTAAAAAAAAAAAAAAAAATCAAGAAAGAAAGGCCATAAACCTAAAATGTACTCGATTTCGTTAACCATTCAAACTGTAGGATCCTTGAGAACTGGGCCCTCACCTACATAGCAACTGATAAATGAAATGCTGTTGAGTAAAAAATGAAGTTAATCTAATCTGTCACAGGATTAGTTTTTTTTAAAAAAAATTAATCATGTGTGTTTTAAAGAACTTTTTAAAAGAACCGGAGAGAAAATGCCTTATGATTTTAACATAAAACCTGGGATAATGTTTGAAATGCAGAATCTCAGGTCCCACTTAGAACTATCAAATTAGAACTTGTATTTTTAACAAGATCCTCAGGTGATTCGTATACACATTACAGATCCCAGAATAAATGAAGACACTGTGTCAGAGCATTGTAATACATTTCGAACCATTATCACCAAGAGGAAACTCTGTAGTTGAGCACTATACCACCAAGGTCCTATCTCGCTCTTTAACGGATACAGCATACACAGGAAGTATATTGGTTAGGTAAAGTCAATTTCCTCTTTAGAAAGAATTCAAAAGCTCCTTCAGCAGTTGCACAGCTTATGTTTTGTTTTTGCTTCAGAACCTCAGAAAAAGAGGAAGTACATGAACATAAAGCAGTGAGAGAGCTAGGGAAGAGAGAATCCATTTCCCAACCTACCCCCTGTGCTCTCATTGTAACCGTGTCCCTTTTGTTCACAGAATCCCAGACACTGCCATTTCAAACCTCATACTACCTTGGAATCATTTTCTTCTCCCTGAAATAGCTCACGGTTTTAAAGCCCAGTCACCTTTAATCCAATCACATAACTAATCAAGTTCATTTGCTTGGCCTTATGAAACCAATTTAAAAATGTGGACTTTACTGCTGAGTGAAAGTCTTCATATCTGATGTGGCACCAATGGTCCAACGTGTTCATTGTTAACGCAATAAATCTTCACAACTGAGGGGTGGCTCTGTATTGCTTACAGCTGAAGAAAGTGAAGGTGAAAGAAGACACTTTATCCAAGGCTTCACAGTGTCTAAAACATTGATTCCAAAGACTATGCTCTTTCACTACACGAAGCTGTTTTAGTATTTAAAGATCACATTTTAAAGAGTTCCCAGATAACTCTGTAAGTCATGTATAGACTCTTCCTACTATAACATGTATTTCTTGCCCCTGCAAAAAGAATTGTGTGGTAGACAATCAGCCTCAAATGCTATCTAGCTATCTAGAGAAAAAAACCAGCTGTGGTGGTTTGTAACAAAGTAGATTTAAGAAGAATACAGTTGATAGCCAAGGTCTCAAGAAGGAAACTAATACACATTGTTTATGTTGATTAATAATACTCTAAACTAATTTTCCACTAAAACCTCTAGTGTAACAGAACACTAAAACTTACAAAGTTTCCACCAAAGCTGAGTTTAACCCCAAAGCAACTGTTTTTAAAGTTTTAACACGATGAGCTCACAAAATGCCAAAAATTCATCAAGTTTATACCTCAATACTAAGCCACTGGAAAGCCTAGGGAATATTTATTTCACAACCCTCCAAGACAATAGTGACTGATATATTGTCCTCCAGTGTTTAGCTACTAAAAAGTCATAAAACCTATGTACGTAGAACCTGATTTAAGATACTTCTAGTCTTGTGGCAATACACAGTTGCTATATTAATATAATATTGTATTTCAGGCAATTAAGTAACTAGAATCTCCACTATCTTCTCTAAAACATGCATTTCCACGACTTGCTAAAAGAAGAATTTTTATTCTCCAGGTTTAAGAATTTATTTTCCTAATTGCTCTGCTAACAGGAAACTAAAACTACTTTATAAATAGAGACTGGCTTTAAAAACTATTAGCTAACAAGAACATACTAATCAAAAATAAAAGACAAAGCAAAGACATAAAATAGTCAACTGAAATTCAAGAAGCTAACAAAAATTATTTTTTTCTCAGTTCATATGAAATGTACTACATTAGCTATTTGTCTTTGCACTGACACCAAGATATTAGTCATTAACAATAATGGCAGTAACAATATAGCAGCAGCTGTCATCTACCGAATACCTACTGTGTGCCAGGTAGGTATGATACCCGTGGTCTCATTTAAATTCCACCACAACCCTGTGAACAAAGTATCTGTAACATGAAAGTGAGAGAGATGAACCTGCTCGTATCACAAAGCTAGTCTAGTGGCAGAGAATTTGAATTCGGTCTGACTCAAACGTGGACTTGTAAGCACTGTTACATTGCCTCTTGTTTCTCTTATAGTTAAGCTTTTTCTTTGTTTAACGCTTATTTGAAAACTTTCAAAAAGAAAAAGAATATCCTATGATTTGGTAGTCTGTTACATTAGTGGCCCCAATGAATCAGGCACTTACACCTCCTGGTACTCATGGTCTTGTATGGTCTTGTGCAGTCCTCTCCCCTAGAATCTGGGCTGGGCCTGTGACCAGCAATGTAGTCACATGTGCATAGCAACAGCATGAAACTGATGCTATGCCAGTTCCAGGACTCAGCCTTCAGAAGACCTGTCAACTTCTGCTTTTGGAGGCCCTAAGCCACAAACAAAGTATGGCTATCTTGCTGGAGAGGACAAGCGGAAGGGGGGAGGAAAGAAGAGAGAAAGGAGGAAAGAGGGAAGAAGGGGCAAAGAGAGCAGAAGAGAGGGAAAGAAGGAGAAAGGAAGTGAGACTGGCACCAAGGCCCAGGTATGCCAGCGTTCCAACTGAGTCCTGCTAATACTAAGGCTCTAAAGATGTAAGCGAACATTCTGTCTTGGACATTCCAGCCTCAGCTGCCATCTGACTGCAACCACAAGAGTGTTGCCAAGCAAAACCAGGAGAACTGCCTAACTAAGCCCTGGTCAACCTCCAGAATTGTAAGCAAATAAAATGGTTGCTTTTTAAGCCATTGAGCTTTGGCATAGTTTACTATGCAGCAATAGATAAGCAAATCATATGAAAAAATAAATGTGTAATTCCTGATATTCTACATTAATGAACAGGCTGCATATAATCAAGACCACAGACAATCTAAGAAGAATGCCTGCAAAAGTACACCCACCACAACATTCATAAAGGCACTCATTCAACATTTATTAAGGTCAGTATGTGCCAGGAATTGGGGTTATAAAAGCATGGCCCTGACCTCAAAAGCTCTCTTTCTGGTAATGGAGATGGCATGCACAAGTAACTATAATAAAATGTATTAAGTTCTTACATAAGTGGGGCAGTCACAAACTGTCATCAGAGCTTTAAAAGGACATTCTGCTGGGAAAGAGAGTAGGAGACATTTAAAGAGTAAGTTGTCAGTTGGAGAAGTAGAGGATGCTACCTTGAATAACAATAATATTTAGTGGTATTATTATTACGGCCAATATTAATTTAAAATTTCCTATGTCCTGGGAATTGTGCTAAGCATTTTAAATATGTTTCTCATTTTAATTCCCACGCTGGCCAGGTAAAGTAGGCACTATCCTTATCCTCATTTTACAAATAAGGAAACTGAAGATCAGGAAAGTTTACTTTCTCAGCATCTCATGGCTAACAGAGACAAGTAAAATAACTGCAAATATTAGTGATTCACTGATAGCCCTCAATAATAAAAGGCTGTCCTACATTTGTTTGGCTTTTTAGATGACAAATTAGTCATATTATTTACCAGGTAATAAGAATAGTTCTTGGCTAGGCACAGTGGCTCACGCCTGTAATCCTAGAACTCTGGGAGGCCAAGGTGGGAAGATGGCTTGAGGTCAGGAGTTTGAGACCAGCCTGAGCAAAGATAGAGACCCTGTCTCTACCAAGAACAGAAAAAATTAGCCAGGCGTAGTGGCAAGCACCTGTAATCCCAGCTACTCAGGAGGCTGAAGCAGGAAGATTGCTTGAGCCCAGGAGTTTGAGGTTGCAGTGAGCTAGGATGATGCCACTGCACTCTACCCAGTATGACACAGTGAGACTCTATATCAAAAAAAAAAGTTCTTCTCTATCAAAAACTGTACATACATTACAACCTACATTGAAAAAAATCTACACAGAAATGTATCTCAGACATTCACACACTTTTTAATTAACATCACTGAGTTTGACAGCACTGATTCAGAATGCTTTCAATTCTCCTCAACCTCTTCCTGTATTTCAGGTGAATTCTGGACTCAACAAGCAGCTTTCAGAGTGTTGTATTTAAAGACAATTTGTCACAAGATGGCTGAAAAGCCAATGTAAATATGTGGTCCTTCTCACACTAACATAGCCATGTGTCATATAACAACTTTCTGGTCAATGACCACCAGATATGCAATGGTGGTCCCATAAGATTATATTTTTTTAAATTTCTTTTTTAAAAATTTTTTTAAAGAGCCTATCTCCAAACAATGAGATTGTAATATCATATTTTTATTGTATCTTTTCTACGTTTAGATACACAAATCCCTTTTTTTTGAGACACGGTGTCTCGCTGTCACCCAGGCTTCAAGTCCTGGCCTCGAGCAAGCCTCCTGCCTCAATCCCCCAGGGTGCTAGGATTATAGGAATGAGCCAGTTCACCTGGCCAAGATACACAAGTACTTACCATTGTGTTACACCTGCCTACAATATTCAGTACAGCAACATGCTGCACAGGTTTGTAGCCTAGGAGCAATAGGTTACATATAGCCTAGTCTCGGAACATATTCCCATCATTAAGCAACACATGACTGTATATGTGTGGCTTTTTTTTTACCCCACTTGGTTGCAAATATTTAGTTTTGCTTCCAGTGTTCTGAGGTACCTGAATCAATACATTTCGGCCTACCCACCAACAAATGCTCCCTAAGTATCTATGTATTAATAATAGACTCTATTTGCCTATGCATTTAATATTAGGCCGCACATTGGAAAATGTTCTTGATAAATGCTTATAATATGCTAAAAAAAAGAAAAAATTGGATACAAAGTTGCATACACAGTAGTCTCTCAACTTTGCAGAATATGTACAGAATGATACACCAAAACATTAAATGTGGTTTCAGTAAGTAGTAGAAATATAGGTTATTTTAAAATTATTTCATATGTTTTTGGTTTTCCCTAAATTTAGATTTAACCTTTCCTTAGATTACTATAACAGGGACATTTTAAGTACTACTGCTGTAACAAATTACATTCCAACAGATTTTTGTACTGTTTTGAAAACCGGTAAGAGAAGGGGAAGTGAGAGATAAAAGGAGCAATAGCTTTCTTTTCTTTGCTAAACTACTAAGACTTCCTGTCTTGCTTTTCTGAAATAACTTACTTTTTTTTTCCACTGAGTTCTGTATCTGTCCCAGTCTTTAGTATGTTACGTGTTTTCAAATCCTGCAGGAATAATGATCTACAGAGAACCTGGTGTTACACATTAGGAATATCAAGAATACTATTAATAGTTATGAGCCAGGTGTGGTGGCACATGCCGATAGTCCCAGCTTGAGCCCATTAGTTTGGGGTTGCAGTGAGCTAAGATCACACCACTACACTCTAGCCTGGGTGACAGAGTAAGACTTTGTCTCAAAAAAAAAAAATTAAAAAATGAAAACAAAATACTATGGAAGACATTCATCAAATGGTCACATTACAGATATTAAGACATGCTAGGACAAGCACTGGCTTGAGATTGTCAATCACTCACTTGTGTATCTTTTTATAATTATCTAACAAATGTCTAATATTTCAAACAATGTTTTAATCTTGAGAATAAGCCACAGCAATTTATGAAGATATACTTTCAGATTAAACTATAGAAATCGGTAAAGAGATGATGAAGTGGTCAAGGTGTACTCTAAGGCAGTGTGCCTCAATTTTTAATGTGCATACATGTCACACCTGGTGATCTTGCTAAAGCAGACTCTGGTTCAGTAGGTCTGAGATTCCACATTCTTCACAAGCTCCCAGGTGCTGCCAATCCTGCAGGTCACAAACCACACTCACAGTAACAAGGATTTAAGGGACATCACTGGCCAGAGCTGGGCAGGGTCCTTACTAAATAGTATCTTAACTAGGTACCAGGATCAGACCATTTACTCTGAAGGAGCAGAGACTTGCTTTTGTCAATGCTCTGAGAGACACTGAATCACCCAACTAAAAGGCATATGACAGCCCACATATTCATTTTATAGAGTGAACTATAACTGCACACAAACGAAAATACTGGCATTTCCCACCACTGGCTCCTCCAGTACCTCAAGCTAATCTCCTTTTGATAACATACAAAGATGGAGTTTTTGGACCAACAAAGCTTAAGCACCAGGTCCTGGACTGTGGCAATGTCATCAAAGTAGTGCCACCCTGTGATGCCTGAATAGCCAGCAGACATCACTACATCTTGATCAGTTATCTGTTACTAGTTATCAGCTATCTGTACTTATAACAAGCAAAAAAGACAATGATGAAAAACACAACAGAAGCAAAATCTAAAAATAAATATACAAGAACTTAGGTTTTTCTTACTTGTTTTGTTTTCAGGGGTACTAATCTAATAATCAGCCACTCAATTCCTTAAAAAACACAATATGCTAAAACTCACACAAGAAGAAAAAGGAAGGAATAAATTCATGAGGGCAGCGGTCTATCTCCCTGACCACTGTATCTAGGCCTAGAAGTACCTCAGACCTACAACAGGCACTCAATAAATATTTATTAAGTGAATGAACAAATAAATATTTAAGGAGAGTGGGAGTTAATTTCTTTGGTATTCACATCTTAGTACCTAGGATTCCAGAGAGCTATAAGAGAACTGTTCTTAATGATTTCAACATCAGCTAGGCCAGGCTGGCTGTAAACATTATCTGATTTCCTGAAGACAACAAATAGCTCTTTAGCTTTTAACTTACTCAAACAGTAAGAGTTACAGACAACCCTTGCATTCCTACATAGAACTTCCTTTTCTCTGAAAACAGAGGGCAGGGCCCAAACTTAACCACAAGAGGAGAAACTGCTACATGTTGGCAGTTGTTTTTTTTTTTTTTTTTTTGAGACAGAGTCTCACTGTGTTGCCCAGGCTAGAGTGCCGTGGCATCATCCTAGCTCACAGCAACCTCAAACTCCGGGGCTCAAGCGATCCTCCTGCCTCAGCCTCCGAGTAGCTGGGACTACAGGCATGTGCCACCATGCCCGGCTAGTTTTTTTTTTTCTGTATATTTTTAGTTGTCCAATTATTTTCTTCCTATTTTCAGTAGAGACGGGGTCTTGCTCTTGCTCAGACTGGTTTCGAACTCCTGAGCTCAAACAATCCGCCCGCCTCGGCCTCCCAGAGAGCTAGGATTACAGGCGTGAGCCACCGTGCCCGGCCTGGTAGTTGTTTTTGACAGAATAACTTAAAGAGATTTTTATTCTTCTTCCTTCTAGACTTTCATACACATGATTTTTTAATATGAGACAAATTTCATGCAAGATTTTAAAGGGTAAGAAATAAAAGCAAAGATAAAAAAGTATGCCAAGAATTCCCAAAAAGGTCAGACAAAAAGTTGCCATGGGCTGGGCGCCGGTGCCTCACGCCTGTAATCCTAGCTCTCTGGGAGGCCGAGGCGGGCAGATTGTTTGAGCTCAGGAGTTCGAAACCAGCCTGAGCAAGAGCGAGACCCCGTCTCTACTAAAAATAGAAAGAAATTAATCGGACAACTAAAAATATA
>CAUYSK010039037.1:0-18412 GCA_963575035.1 Avahi laniger
TTTTGTTGCTGCGGCGATTGCTTTGGGGTTCTTCTTCAAGAATTCCTTGCCTAGGCCGATGTCTGAGAGGGTCTTCCCAACGTCTTCATTTAGAATTCTTAAGGTTTCATGCCTTAGGTTTAAGTCTGTTATCCACCTTGACTTGATTTTTGTGAGAGGCGAGAGGTGAGGGTCTAGTTTCAATCTTCTGCAGGTAGCTATCCAGTTTTCCCAGCACCATTTATTGAAAAGAGATTCTTTTCCCCAGCGTATGTTTTTTGTCAGCTTTGTCAAATATTAGATTACCATATACAGATGGTTTCATCTCTGGATTCACAGTCCTGTTCCAGAGGTCAATGTCTCTGTTCTTGTGCCATTACCAAGCTGTTTTAGTTACTATACCCTGGTAGTACAGCTTAAAGTCTGGTAGACTGATACCTTCCAGTTCCTTTTTCCTTAAGATTGCTTTGGCTATACGACGATCAGTCATTTTTTAACCAATGACAGCTAGAGTGTGAAAGTTTGTGAATGATTGACCCTATTAACAAGCAGAGCGAATCAATGACTCTCCATATAATGGCATTGTTTTTACTTATTCATGAGTCCATTTGTACTCATCGGTAGAAATGAAAAGAGAACAGTTTACTTCAGTATCGTTTATCTATTCCACAGACCCCTAATCTGAGAATAGCATAAGAATGTGCCATAAATATTAATGTCTTTGGTCACACATGTAGACAACTGCCACTCTATCTGGTTCTTGATAGAACACTAATAAAAATCCAGAAGACTGATGAATGTACCAGCATGCCCTTTGGTCATTCTTAGAAAAACATTCCTTTCCAGCAAGAGCAATACTAAGCTCTGTTTTCAAGGGTACACAGGTTCTCTTTCCAGTACTGGAGGAAAGGTACTCAGAGCTACATCTGAAAACCTGAAGTCTGGACTGAGCCAGCAGTGACTGTCCCCACCCCACCCAGTGAGTCTCCTCCCTGGGCAATAAACTAACCAGGTTGGCCTCCCCACCTTTCCTGTTGATACATTTACTTCCTTAAATGTTTTAAAGCTCTACTCTCACAGCTATTCTCATAAATGAGGAAGCAAATTCAGCCTGCTCCTATGAAGTGTGAATCCCTTAAAATAGAGTTTCTGTTCTGCACTTTTCTATGAGAAGAGTGGTCCATTCATCACCTGAATCAGAATCTCCTGAAAAGTGTTTACTAGCAATGAAGACTCCCTCTGGACCTGACGAGTCAGAACAAATACTTTTCCCACCTTATGCTCTTCTAGAACGATCCCTTAGTACATTAAAACTGGAGAATGCAGTGCTTTAAGCCAACATGGTGTTTTTGTAAAGTGTCTGTTTTAGGTTAGGATTCTCCAGAAAAACAGAACCAATAGGATGTGAATATATGTGCGCACACACACACACACACACACACACACACAGACAGAGAGAGAGAGAGATTTATTGAGAGAATTGCCTCATGTGATTATGGAGGCCAAAAAGTCCCACCATCTGCCATCTGGAAGCTGGAGAACCAGGAAAGTCAGTGATGTCACTTACTCTGAGTCCAAAGGCCTGAGAACCAGGAGCTCCCATATCTGAGGGCAGGAGGAGAGAGGGATGTCTCCTCCTGAGAGGAGAGGAAATTTGCTCTTTTTCAGCCTTTTTATTCTCTCAGGGCCCTCACAGATTGAAAGATGTTCACCCACATTGGTGAGGGTGCCTCTTCTTTACTTTTTCTGCTGATTCAAATGCTAATCTCTTCTAGAAACACCATCACAGACACACCCAGAAATAAAGTTTTACTAGCTATCATGGTATTCATTAGCCCAATCACATTGACACATGAAATTAACCATCACTGTGTCCTTTGTGGTGGTGTTGGTGGAAGTTAAGGAGTACGCCACATGGAAAAATTGAGAAAGAGCGTTCCAAATGGAAAAAAAACGTTTTGAATCCTCCAATAAGCCTCAGTACCACCCTGTATGGAATACATACCCAGAAATTTCTACTTGCATGAAAAAGACAGTGAAGCCCTTTATTCTTTAAATTGGCCTTATGGTAACTCATCTTGGACTGATGGTGGTGGGGAGCCACATCCAGATCACAGGTTTCCACCACTGCAGAGGTCAGTGCTACCCCAGATCCTGCACTGGGGAACAGTGACCACTTCATAACAGACAGAGGTTGCTGGAGGATTTTTAGGAGGACAGGGAGAAAAGGATCATGATGAGAAGTGGAAATTTTCCCTTATTAAACAAACTTGCAGAAAATGTGGCTTTCTTGTATCCCAGGTTTCCAAAATGTTGCTATTCTCCTCAGACAATTTTATCTAATTAACATCTATTTTTCACTCCTTTACACAGTAATCAGCTTTCAATTACCAGAACCCAGCTGCTGATGCTAAAAAGTACTAAAAAATAAAATTCATACAATAAATCCTTAGATGCCCTCACCATCTCCTAAACCAAGACAAAGAAGCTTGATTCTTTGACTACCTTCTCTTTCTATTACCTATATATCTTTCATTCTCATTTTATACATCCTTTCATGACTTTGGTCCCTTCCCAGTACCCATTATTGAAGGCCACAGGGAGAAGATCAAAGAAAATATTAATATAGACAAATATGAACACTAACACAGAAGTTTCCATCTTATAAGTATAGTAAAGGCTTTAAATATCTACATATTATAATATTTTTTATTTGGTTTTAGGAATGAAACTAATTTTGAAGAGTGTTCTATCTAAATGTAACATTCATTTGTCTGTTTGCTACAGAGAAATTCATCCTCCTGAGGAAAAAAGTTAAGTCAGCAGTTTGCACATCCTTTAAGTGTTACTTTTATAAGAAATGCAGTCATTGAAATCCTTCCCCAAAGGTCTTATAAACAAACTTGACTTATGCTTAATTAAACAGCTAATTACTTTAATAATGATTGGTTTTAAAAAGGTTAAACTTCTGATTCTTCGAAATTATTTTTCACGTGCAGTATGTACATTTTATAATACTGTGGCCACCTTAAAGTCTTCGAATAGAGGGAAGGAAGAGAAGGGAGCACAGAAGGGAGGAGGGTGGAAAAGGGAAAAAAGAGATGAATGAGGAGTAAAGATGGAGAGATGGAGGATGACAGAACGAGAGAAGGAAAAATGAAGGGAGAGACAGGAGGAAAAAGAAAGACTGTGACTTCTTACATAATTAATGTGAAAAATGCAGTTACAGAGTATAATTATAGGACTTGGGTTGTGACTTTGCTATTTTAAATAAAAGTAGAGGAGGAGAGATCCAAAATTTCCTGAGGGCTTTCTCTACACCAGCTATTACTGCTTTATACACTTCAACTCATTTAACAATCACAATAAATAGTTGAAAGATATAGATATTTTCCTTGACATGGGAAACCGAGGCTCTGTGAGTTTATGTATCACAATTAACATAGTTAACACTAGTTGCAAAATCAGGAATTGGACTTAGCTATGGCTGTTCAAAATGCCCCATTGCCTTTCCATGTTATTTATTTCCATGGTTGTATCTCTGTTTTCATGGCATGACATTATGTCTATGATTTCTCAATAATTGATTGCTGGTTTCAAGTCTTTAATCATGAAGTCAGTTCCCAATAACATTGTTGATATTAATAACCTAATATTTAACAATCCACTGTACAAAAAGTTCCCACATTGGAACAAGGAACAGAACAAGGATTAAGAGGCAAAGACAACATATTTTCTCAGGTATTAATAAAATTCATAAGCATCACTCTTTCTTCACACAGCAAAAATGGAACACAAGAATCAATGTTGTTCACTCAGGGTTAAAATGCAAACTCCTTATTGTAATAGTCCTTTGGCTATAAAGATGGCAAACCCCCCAAAAGGCAGGATAATCTTCTCAATTCTAGTCCCAAACCTCTTACTTGACCTTTAACATTTTTCCCCTAAAATTAGGTTAATCAATTAAGATCAAAGAAAGATGCCTTTTTTCAGATTTACATTGAAAGTACTTAGTTGGTTTTGAGAATAACATCCGGGACAAGAACATTTATAACGGAACTCCAGAACCTAAGGGATAAACCAGCCTATGACTTTCAGGAGAAAGGGTCTGCATGCCCCAGGGGTAGTGCCCATATGTCCTTCTTTGGCTAGGACAGTCCCTGTTTTTCCCTGTTGCCCAACATTATTAAGAAGGGTGCCCCACCACTTCACAGTTTGGGTGGGATAGTCTTTGGTCACTCTAGGTAGAAAACCTAAATCACCAGAGCAGACATAAATGGCCTCCCTCCCACCTTGGGCTTTTTCATGCTGAGAACATTATGAGACCTTCCTAAAGTTAACACCAGTAAATTATGCATAAATGTTGCTTATTTTATTTACAAAATGTGTTGAGAGATAACACTTCATTTCTCTGCTGTGGCAGATCTACAGTTTTTCAAAGATGTGTAGAGGGAGCTCAGCCAGGTCAATGACGGACCCATGTGGAAATCCTAGCTCTGCCATGTGCTACCTGGGCGATCTTGATCTACTGGCTCAGGTCCTGAGACTCAATTGTATGTTCTGTGAAGGGCTAGGAATAATACTACCTACCATCCAGGGTTATTTTCACCAGAGTAACAAGGGCTTTAGAGCCAGAAAGACCAAAGATTGAATCCTATTTCTACACTTCTTTGCTGCATGACCTTGTTGAGGTAAATTTAACCCGGAGACTCAGTTTCCTCATCTATAAAATGGTAACAAGAACAGTTCCTGTCTCAGGGGAGGTTGTTTTGAGGATCGAATAAGATGGGTATAATATATAATGTATATAATGTATATAAAGTATCCATGCCATAAATGTTTTTATTATCATTATTTTGAAATATTATACAGGAATATATTATATTTAATAAGGCCTATAAATAATTTGTACCAGAAATTGTTGGTTAATATTGCCTTTTTTCTGTCCACACATTTTTAATCACTAATAGGCCTAGTTTAAAATCCCAGTTTTTTATTTTTAATTTTTTTATTTCAAAATATTAAGAGGCTACAAATATTTTTTTATGCTTAAGTCAGTGCTTTCAATTCCATCATCAGAATAGTGTTCATTGTACCCAACAGGTAAGTTTTTACCTCTCCCCCTCCCCCCCTTGGTTTCCAATGACCTTTACATCTCTTTGTGCCCGTGTGTGTCCATAGTTTAGCTCCCAATTATTATTAAATACATGTGATATTTGTTTTTCCATTCCTGAGATACTTCACTTAGGATTCCAGTTTTCTTATTAGAAAACCAAACTAAGACTTCACCTGGGTTTAAATACTTGAGTGAAGGTTTAACATGAACAAAACCTGTGAATTATACCCCTGAAATAGCTAAGTTAAAGCCTCAAATGACTTGGTTTTCTATAAAACAAAGCTAAATTGCCAGAATTCATTTCTTTATGTAAGCTGGTTTATATGCTCTTGAGTTCTTTCATACTTTATCTGTTTTTTGCCTTCATTTTTAATCATGAAGATCTCAGTTTGCTGAGCCATTTATTGGTTTTCTTCCTAGACAATTTATCCAAATGAGGATAATTAGCATGTGTATTACATGAAGGTAAATATAATATTTAAGAGAATGTGATTCCATATGATTTTAGAAATGCTTATCAAAATACAGATAAACTGGAAAATATGCATATATATTTGATCTTCTGCCTTTCATATGTATGTGTGTATATATGTGTGTATGTACGTGTGAGAGAGAGACAGAGATAAGAAAGAGACAGAGAGGTGAAAAATCATAAGGGTAGATATAAAGTACCAGAATAGGGAAAATAGAAGCAGTAACCAAAAAGGGGACTTACCTTCTGCCCTAACTTTATAAGGTAGCCAATTAATTGATTAAAGATATATCAGGTCATATCTATGTTGCAGTATTCATTCAGGACAGAGGTTAACTATGATTGAATTTTGAAGGGCTTTTATTATGTTTCTACTGTTTGTTTTTACAACATTAATGCAATGTAATGCACATCAAAAACATTTTTTAAACAAAAAACAGAACTGGTAGAATAAATAACCAATACCTATAGCACAATCTAACACTTAAAGTTTTGATATATTTTCTTCTAGTCTTTTGTTTAATGCCTAAGGGTATTTTCCTTAATTATATTCATGATAGATATAAATTTGTATTTCTTTTTCACTTAACATTTGTATAGAAACAATTTCCAAGTTATTAAATATCTCCTATAGCAATCATTTTAATTGCTATGTAATAGTCGATTGGAAAGATAATCATAAATGATATAATTATTTTCCATGGCTACACATTGTTTTTGCAATATTTAAATATATTAAATAATGTATTAAAGTACATCCTTGCTGCTTAAAGTTATAATGTAGTTCAAATTTGGGAAAGTCAAATTAATATCATTACTTTTTGTTTACTGGACAGAGTTTCCTTACCAGACTACAAGCTGTTTGAGAACAAGAATTGCATTTACTCATCTCTGTCCCCAGTTCTGCCTTGCACATAGATGGTAGCCAGTATATATTTATTGAATTCAATTAAATATACTTTCTACTTTGATAGTTTTCTACTTTTGGGGGGAAAGAATTCAAACAATTAGTTTGCAACCATCAGTTGATAAAATAAGGAAAAGTTCCCAAATACCTGTTAAAGTTAAAGACAAAAAATTGTTATGACACTTTTGGAATGTAAAGAATTTCATGTTCTTGCTTAGCTTGATTGCTATATACTTTTTAAAAAATTGCATTTTGCCTTCATTTTTTTATTCAGAAAGTGACTATAAAAATGGTAAAATTCCTATTGCCTAGGAATTTAATAATGATTTAGTATGAATTAATACTAGGCATGTAAATGGGAATTTTAGATGTAATACTCTATCTGGCAAAGATGGTTACATCAACAAAGGCCAAAGTTGAACCTTACATGGCAAGATATGTTTTATCTCTAACGTGTGGAAAAAACCCAGTTAAATACAAAATGTCATCAGTGACCTTTTAGACAGATGATAGTTAGATAGATGATAAGTAATGTTAGGGTGTGAATTTGTATGTGGGTGGAGAAAGATTTCTCAATGTAAATGTTAGAATAGTCTTAAAGAAAGAAAAGTTTATTTATTTCTCAAAGGATAAGAAGGACACAACATGAAAAGAAAGAAGTAAAAGTGTCAGCACTGAGCAGAAAAAGCTCAGGATTTATGGGGAAAAAGAGAAGAGAGAAGCAAATACTTATAGCCGCCAGCTGATAACAGAAGCAGCTGTGAAGTGGTTGTGTTTGCTTTTACATTTTTTTTTTCTTTGTGAGGCTGGCTTTCTTAGAGTCCTTGGATTCTGGTTCTCCTAAGAGCTGGGAGAAAACTCGCACCCCTGCTGTCCTCTTAGGGCTCTTAAAGGCTGTGAAAATGAAACTCTCAAATAGAACAATGTTAATCTTAAAGACAATGAGTTGAGTCCCAGGTGGTTAATCAAACAATATAGAGGGCAATTGTGCTGTGAGTTTATTACTCTTACATAGTGTTTGATAGTTTCTCTTTCTCTATTAGCTGGTTTATTATTATAGCGAGGCTGTCCTTTCAGGTAATTTTATTGACACCTAAGTCTTTTCTGGAATAACTTATAAATAAGCAAAAAATAAAAGCATAAATATAGGCATACATAATAAATTCACACTTAATATCAAATTATATTTATTTTGGCAGAGAATAGCTAGCTATTTGCAAACCTATTTTCTCTTCCTCATAGCCATGTGGCTAAACTACATTTTTCAGTCTCCCTTACAATTGGGTGTGCCCCGGCTAATGAAATGTGAGCAAAAATTATGAGTGCTATTGCCAGGTTTTCTTCATGAAAATCTCTTAGTGATAATCCTCTTTGTCTTTCTCCATGTCAAATGGAAGGGACTTTAAATATCTAGAAGAGGGTAGAGCCACAAAATAGAGCTCAAGTTCCTCAATGTCTTCATAGAGCAGAACTATCAAACTTCTACTGTTTTAAACTATTGAGATTTCAGGGTTTATCTGTTATAGAAGCTGGTAGAAATTTGTCTTTGTTCATTTCCAGGGTGTTCCAGGAGGGATTTAAGACAGCTATCTTGTCTGAATGGCTTAAAGTAAGAAAGAAGCTAAAATGTCTAGGTGCATTCAGCACCAACTAATTAAAACCAGGTAATCTGCAGAGAGATTCTCCTTTGTTTGTGAATATGCACACTTCAAAGAGGGCAGTTTTTCATCAAACAGTAGATAAAATTCAGGAATCTGAAAGGGAAACTACTTAACAGAATTCTCCTCTATTTAATCTTATTTTCTGAAGTAAAATTTAATAACCTTATAAAGCAGGAGGAGTTCTCCTCAGTGGTCACACATTCCTTACATATTGTCCTGCATGGGTTTTGAGGACTGAGCAGTTATCACAGAAAGGTGACCAACCTTTGTTTGACTCCAAAGGGAGGCACATACTTCAGAGCTTTTCCTAACTCTATCTTTAGAGAAATTTAAGTAACTTCTTAGCAGGAATTTTTGCCCTGGGTTGTGGTTACCTCAGTTTTTGCATCTGTAATATGAAATACTTAAGAGACCTTAATATCTACATCAATAAATTAATCCAATGACTCCAGATTCCCTACCCTTCAGATGACTACATCAAAAAACGTTTTTAGCACTCCCTTCAATTGAGAGGCTTTTATGCCCAACACCATGTGCAACACTTTCCTTTCTCTAAATAATAATAGTAATAATAGAAGTATGGAGCTCTGACTTGATATGCACTATCACATTTCATTCTCACAATAACCCTGTAGGATAGTTACTTTTGTTCTTAGTTTGGAAGTAAGAAAACTGAGAATAAGAGAGGGTTAAGATTTGAACACATTTTTATTGTTGCGTCTCTGTGCTCTTAGCTGGTACCTTATACTGCCTTACAGATTTGAAGCATTTTGCTTACATTTGTGAGGCCATCAGGCATCTTAGGCCAACTACCCTTTAATTAGTAATATTAATTTCACAGAGACAAACCTCAAAGCTAGGCAAAAACTACTTTTTTTTTCCAAAAACCACTTTTATCTTTAAAAATTTTAAGTAGAATAGGCATACTCTGTATGTCCAAGTATTTCTATGTAGGCCAAAAGAAGATTCAGAATTGTAGAAGACGAGTAAATAATTTGCATTTCGAAGAGATCAAAATAAACATGAGAACAGAGGGCACTCCAGTTTCAGGAAAGATTAAACAGAAACAATTAATGACTTAGGACAAGCTTTGCTAATTGTTCACTAGTCACTTGAATACAAGATGAACTCATGTTTTGAAACAGAGTCCAGTGGAAAGCTAATTCAGAACCTTAGAAAAAGATACCAAAGCATAGCTCAGAGGAAAGATGAGAAAATTGTATGTTTCTCCCTATTTTTAAAAGAAAGTGTTACTGTAAAAAAAAAAAAAGTATGTTTTGAAAGGTTGTTATAGTTGCTCTCTATTTGAGATGAGCTGTATTCAGTGATAATGTATGAGAAAAGATGGGAAAAGTATAGTGTAAATGATAAAAAGCTCAAAAAATCCTGTAAAGGAAAAAACCAAGGAGTCAAAAAATCCTGGATAGAAATATTTGCTCCATTACTAAAACATCAGACAAATGACTCATCAAGCAAGAAAAGTTCTTTCCCCTTCTGAAATCAAGAGAAAAGTACTCCAACAGGACTATATGGAATTCTTAATAGTCTCTCCCTGTAGTTAAAGGTACATCACGACTTCTATCCAACTCCTTCCCGGCAAATCTAGAAAATGAATATAAGGCTAGATATCCTCTTTTGTGGCAGAGTAAAGGAAGTTGCAGCTGTATGGGGATTTTTCTGCATTTCCAGGGGTTTTAGGGGGGCAAATAAAGGCAACATACATGAGACAGCCAGTACTTGGGTTGTTTTAGGTCCTTTACAGTAAGGCCATCTAAAAGCTTAATGGGGACACAGCAAATACAGTATTCCTCAGAACTATGGGATATCTACTCAACAAGCCAGAAGAGAAACTCACTCATCTAGATCAAAGGGAACTACATATGAAATATCCCTTGATTGTAGATCTCAAAGAGCCTGGAAATTCCTACACAAAAGGAGTCACCTTTAAAACCTGTCATTCCCAGAGAACACCAAGTTATCTATAACAGTTCCAGTTAAATAACAATTTTCTTGATCTTCTTACATCTCCTGAATAAATTATAAAAGGACAATAGAGGAAAAGAATAAAGATGTTATCTGACTACATCCATGAGTCCTGCTTGTTCAATTTACTAGTTGCATGCACATTTTATATCAATTTATATCAATTCCATTGCATTAAATCATATTAACAGCCAATTTCCATACAGATAGAATCTCACAGTATCTATATAGGCTTCAAACCAAATGATAATTGCAAGTATCTAATAGTCTCTAGTCAAGTAACTACAGATCAAAATGCTTTCTTCAGTTACCTGCAAAATTAGTTGCATATGGCCAGTTGAGAGGTATCTCTTACACAATGGTAGGTAACTGTCCACCCACTTGCCTGAGCCACTGAGTTATTGTCTCATTATGCCTTTAAGCTTCAGTAAAAAAATTATTTTATAATATAAAACACATCGAATGCTCTCCAAGTCTTGCTTTCACGTTGGCTGTTTCCATTTCCCCTTGAATGTTCTCCAAGTTGAACTTCAATATTAAAAGTTTCCATTTCTTCCCTACCAAAAATAATCAGAGAAAAAAAGGTAAAAATACAATGCTTTGGAGGGTAATTGGAGATCATGTAGAAGGATATATTTTATTTCTTTAGAAAAAGAGTTCAAATCCAATGTTTCCTGCCAGGTTTGGGACTTTGGGCTTCAATTGCAAGTTCACTTGGGTCCTTCAAAGAACTTAGGTAACCCTGGTGAGTTGCAAGACTTGCTCACACTAAAATTGATTTCTCTTAGTTTAAAAATGTTTTATACAACTTTCACAACTCTTCAGTATCTGATTTTGGCACAGACCAGTATTTCTGAATTTTCAGTTTTAGACAAATTATAACCTCAGATGTATTTTAGACACCGTTATTCATTAAATCCTTTGCTTTCTTTCCTTCCCCACCTCACTCCTCTCTTCACCCACTTCTCTCCATTTGGGAAATAGCTTTACTGGAAAAAAAAATCCTATCATTAGCTGGTGTGAAGGTTTAAAGAGATTTCTGTGCTATCCATTTATTGTTTTGTGCCCTTGCTCAGTTGCCAGTCAGAGAACTAAATTAATCATAGAATTCCCAGGCTAAGCAATTTATCATTACTTTTTAATCCATCAAAGCAGCTGTTTCCCTTCTAAACTTTCTTTTTAAACAACATACAGTAGTCATCACCTCTTTCCTGTCCTACTTGTGTTTTTAAAAATAATGGCTGTTTGAAATTCTCCATTTCTCTTTCTTCATTTTACCAATCTCTTCGCTTCTCTTTGTCACTGTATCATCTGTTTGAGGACTTCTTTCTGCTGTGTTCTCTTGTCCTCAGAGGGAAATCCATGTCTTTCTATGGCTTTCTGTCTCTTCTGACAAATATTGCTGCAACAAATCCAACCATTATCCTATAAAAAATGATAATAGTGGCAGCTACTATTTATTTGCTAGGCACCTTACATATACCATCTTTAATGCTCACATTTATTCTCTTTTTTTATCACAAATTAACAGAGGACATGATGACAATCATAGACATTATTATCCATGTGCCACAGCTAACAAATGTAATGAGCCAGGTGTGAGTGAGCCCAAATTTTTGCTGTTTCCATCTTCTGTGTTGCTTCTTTAATCCCACTCCCTGATGTTTTCATGTGTGTTTTTTACATTA
The DNA here is from genome assembly GCA_963575035.1 of Avahi laniger. NCBI lineage: Eukaryota > Metazoa > Chordata > Mammalia > Primates > Indriidae > Avahi > Avahi laniger. Next base: position 11,807 of record CAUYSK010039037.1, read on the forward strand.
ATAGAATGAGTGGGAAATAAATAGCTAGCATACAAGAAATGTAAGTATAAAAATATCCAACTTCACACACCAGGTTTAAAAGGTACTAATCATTGTGCCTGAGGGTCCCTTTGATCAGAATTAATGGAAAGGCTCTAGTCGGCTTCCTATAGATTTTAGTTTCCTGCTTTATTCCTAATGAAACAAAGTTCATCTTGTCAAACCCTGGTCACAGTTGGACATTTATGAGCAAGCTTTGATTGTAAGCCTTCTGCTGACAGTGAAAGCTAAACGGAGTCAGTAGTGCCCTTCTAGACTAAAACTGAAAAATATTTGTGATGAGAATAATAAAGTATAATCTTCCTCCACAATTTCCAAGCTACATCCAAAAACTTTGATGAGATATAGTCCCAAATTTTCTACTTCTGCCCTGCCAAAGGACAGTAGTAGAATTGTTGCCGAATGCAGGTTGAGTGGCCCCACCACTGGAGAACTGAACACAAGAGGTGAGCGTTGGTGAAAGAAAGATGGTTTATTCAAGTGCCAACAGCCTGAGCAGAAGGCAGACTACTGTCTCAAAGACCATCTCATCTCCTCTGCTTACTGAACAACTTATAAAGGGGAGGGGTAAAGGAAGTTAGAGGCAGAAAGCAAGCTTTGTGCACGTCAGCAAACAATAGGTTGGTCTGGTGGATCTTGTTATCAGCAGTCTGCTGTTGACCTGTTCCACACTCTTGATCTGTTTTTCCTCAAAGTCATTTTCTAATCTTGTGCCTGGCAGCTGTGTAAGCAAGCAGCAGGTCAATTCTAAACTTTTAAGACAGAACAAGCTGGAAGCATACTGGAAACAAAATAGCTTCCCTGTAGCTAGTCTTGCATTATAGTCTGAACGGCCCTGGGGTATGCATACAGAATGGAAAATGTTCCAGATCTGAAGGGACTTTGCATGCTACCTGCTTGCTGAGTACTGCTCCATCTTTGTTTTTGACAGTCCTTCACTTTGATTGGAGCCAAAATAACCATTTGGGGAAAAAAAATACTAGATACAATCCACCTTAGTCGAGCTCCTTTCTGGTTTAGTTGTGGCCATGATCTAATTAGACATTGTCTTCCATGGTAGACACACTCAGTGCCCAATGAAGGAACCCAATCGATAAACAACTTTTCCCTAAACCATTATTGAAATAAATCAGAAATAAGATGCCGGCCATCTCCCTATCTAACTGGTGATATGTAGATTGGGCAAATTCTGCCAAAGAAGACAGTACTTGTAAGGATGGAAAGCTCACTAGGTGCTCACACTGTGGGTAGAGAAAGATTTCTCATGCAGAGATTAGGATATATAAAAGCAAAAAAGTTTATTTTTCTGAGAAAGAAAGAGAGAGGGAGAAAGAAAGAGAGAAAAGGAGGGAGTGACCATGACACACAGAGGAAGGAAGGAAGTACCAGGCAATTGAAGAAAAGCTGTTTGGAGTTTTTAAAGGATAAAAATGGCTTTTTTCCCCTCTGCTTCAGTAGACCGATAACAGAAGCGCTGGAAAGCTATTGCAGGTGCTCTTTATTTTTTCTCTTTTCTCTGTGAGGCTAGCTTATCTGAGTCCTTGAAATGTGTTTCTGGCAGGAACTGAGGCAGAGAGCTGGAGAGGGAAGCTCGTACTCCTACTGTCAACTTAGGGTTCTTTAAGGCTGAGAAAACAAAACTCTTAGAATGAGTTAGGGCATGGGTTTTTTAATAAAGCAAAAAAAGGGGAGTAGTTGTGTTGTGAGTTTTCTCTTCCAAGGGCAACTATGTGCTGTGAGCTTATTTCTCTTATTTTCTGTTACTTTATTTTCCTCCGTTAGATATGTTATTAGTAAGGCCACCTTTTGGTACTCTCCAGTGTAACTTATTTAAAAATTACTCACTCTATACCATCAATTTAAAAGGAACTGATAATTATAAAGCATGTAACTTTTATCTTGAACATAAAGAGCCATATAATTGTAACAGAAAATATATTTTCCTGCCCTATCAAAGAAATACTAAAAGAAATTAGAAAAATATTATTTTTAAGGAGTGAAAAATCATTAATCTGACCAGGGACCCGACACTTGTGGTCCAGTGATGGACACATTTGAGGGAACCAGGAATTCCTCATCCAATTACTGCTTTATGTTCCCCATCTCAGTGAAGGACACCAGGTCTCACCCAGTTGTCAAAAGACAGAAAATAATCCCTGCCTCTCCTCTCCTATACCCTCTGCAGTCGACTCATAGCTGAAGCATTTCTGTTCTGTCTCAGAAAGTCTTCTTAATTTGTCCATTTACCCAAGCCTACTCCCAAGACCCTGGTTGCAACCGTAGTTCTTCCTGGCTTGAAACCTATACAACAGTGTCCTGAATTTCCAGCTTCAAGGCTTTCTTTCCTGTAAGTCTATTTTTCATGTTGGAGTCAGATTAATCTCTACAAAATGTAAATCTGATCATATCACTCTTTTGCATAAAACACTTTAATGGTTGCCATTGCCCTCAGGATAAGGCACAGTTTATCACAGTTTACAAGCCCCTTATAAATCATTCCCCTAATTACCTCTTCAGACTCTTTTTTCTCCTCAGTTTTTGTTCCAATTATTCTGAACTATTCTAAATCCCTAGTCATAGAGTGTTTTCCATTGTTTCCAAGCCTTTGCACATACTGTTCCCATGCCTGGTACTCACTAAACCTCTCTCTACTGAGGATGGGGGGAGCAGTGCAAACTAAAATATCCTGTTCTAAGGCTCTGATATTTTACTTGAAGCAATTGAATATTAAACTATATTGTGATAAAGATGTACAGATGCTCCTCAACTTACAATGGGGTTACAGCGCAATAAACTCATAAGTTGAAAATATTATAAGTCAATATTTACATTTAGAGTGGATTAATAAAATGTTGTATATGTATACCATGGAGTACTATTCAGCTTTAAGAAACAATGGTGATATAGCACCTCTTGTATTCTCCTGGAAAGAGGTGGAACACATTCTACTAAGTGAAGTATCCCAAGAATGGAAAAACAAGCACCACATGTACTTACCATCAAATTGGTATTAATTGATCAACACATAAGTTCACATATAAGAATAACATTTTATTATGTCGGGGAGGCGGGGGAAGGAGGGGACGGGTATATGCACACACAAAGAGTAGCTAAAAATGATTACCAAATTTTGTCAGTCCAACACGCAAAAACTATATGCTCTTATTATTTAATTTGCATTTCTTTGCTTACTAGTGATTAATCATCTATTCTTATATTTATTGGCTATTTTGTTATTACATTCATTGCCTAATTTTCTACTGGCATTTGCCTTTTTTACTTACTTCCTTATCTATAATATGAGTTTTAAATATATTCTCCAGTTTACCAATTGCTCGTGTGTATGTGTTGTTTTCTATTTGTTTGCTTGTTACACTAGTATTTTAAAAATGCATTTAATAGAATCAGTCATTCTTTTCCTTCCTACTTTCTAGCTTTATTTATAGAATATGCTTCTTAATTCTAGTATTATAAAATTGTTAAATTTTCTTCTAGTATATTTTTCTTCTTACATTTTAATCCTTAATTCATCTGGAATTTATTTTGTTGGAAGGGGTAAAGTTGATATACAACTTTTCCCACTATCTAGTCAATAATTTATATTTTTCTCCCTGAATTAAAATAACATAACCTAAACTAACTTTTCAAACATATTTAGATATAATTCCTTACTCCTTCTATTTTGTTGACTGTATATTTTTGTGTCGATATCATGCTGCTGATTATTATAGTTTTGCATCATATGTCTAAATGTATTGTATGGCAAGTGTTTCCATTACTGTTTTGGATTATTCTCATATATATTTTCTTCCTAATAAACTTTAGAATTAGTTTTTCGAGTTTAAAAATATTATCCTTTATAATGTGTGTTTTATGGGGAAAGAATTAATGTTTTATAATATTTAATCTTTCTATCTAAATATATAATATATCTCTCTTTTTAGTAAGTATTTAAATTATTCAGTAGGGTTTAATAGTTGTATTAATTTTATGTGTTCCTTGTTAAGTTTATTTAAAGAAATTTCATATTTTCAGAGATGCTGTGACTTTGTAATTTTTATAAAAATATTTCTAAATCATTTATTTTTGTATACAAGAAAATAATTATAAAAAAGAAAATAAGTATATTTATTTTGTTATATGATAATTTACTTATTTTCCTATTTGTTCTAATTGTTTTTCAGTTGATTTTCATTGGTTTTCATGACAGACATTAATTTGATCTATGACTAATGATAGTTTTGCCACAATTTTCCAATAATTATAACTCATATTTCAATCTGATTGATTGGTTAGCAGTTTCTGAGTCTTTGCCTTGTTTCTGCATTTTGGGGAAATTTTTCTAGGGATCTAGTGATTCACCATTAAGTTTGATACTACTTGTTACTGTTTATTCATAGATTTATTTGAATATAGACATAACAATAGATGTAGACATAGATATATACGTAAATACTTTAACTGGAGGAATTTTATTACTAATTGTTCTTTTACAATTCAGGAGTGAATGCTGAAGTTTATTAAGTATTTTTTTATCTAAAAATATTGTTTTAAACTACTTAGCCTTGAGTAAAATATGGTATACGTGAATGAAGTAAACTCCTGGGAACCCTGAGTTGAAAAGCAGAGCTCGACAACACACCTCTTATTATTCAGTTGAGCAGTAAATTCAGTGTCTGCTTAACTATTCACATTGAAAACATACTCATTTCCAATGTCATTGGGTATCCATTGAACTTCACCTTATCAAGTCCCCTGGATTTGGGTTTGAATATGAAAGTCTCTTCCTAATAAAGAAATGAGGAAAAGAAAAAAAAAAGAATGAATATGAAAGAATGATAGTTCGTTTTTATTAAAAGGTTTTTTCCTTAAAATTGCAACTCTTCCCATGCCTTGGTATTTAACCCAAAATCATAAAGGAGGCATTCTCATCATAGCCATCATGGTACACTGATTCTGCCTCATCCCTATAAGAAACACAGAAACATTATAGGGATATTTTGAGGTTCTTTTTGTTTGCCTCAAATAAGAAAATCCCTTCATAAATCAAAATTCACTGTATTCTAAAAGCAGTATTCCTCAGAGAGCTAAAAATAGAAATACCATTCGATCCAGCAACAGCACTATTAGGCATCTACCCAAAAGAGCACAAAACGTTCTACTATAAAGACATCTGCACTCGAATGTTTATGGCAGCATAAACACCTGCTTTTACCTACTGACCGCTGGCTCCTCCCACTGCTCACCTGGGCTCACTCCCTACTGCAACCGGACCCTACTGGGGCCACAACAGGCAGCTCCCCCAAACGCCACCAGCAGAAAGACACACACCCGACACCTTTGGTGGTGAGGGCTGACAGTGACAATTCTACCTTTCTGCTTCAGGCAAGGTCCACATGCCATTTCTGTCTCCCCTAGAGAGAGGCCAGGTATTTTTGGCCTTTCTCCTTCTCTCTCTGCTCACCAGTCCCCGGCAAAGGCCCTGCTCGCCTGCTCGGTTTGTCCAGGGAAGACTTGCAGAGCGCCTGCTGGGTGCGAGGCTCCCCTGCAGGAGCTGGAAGGCAAGAAGAACAAGTATTATTATCCCCATTTTAGAGACAAAGGAACTGAGGCCCAGAGAGGCCTGAAATTGTGCATGTTCAAAGGGAAAATTAAAGTGGGATGTTTTGTAAACCAAAAAAGAAAAACAAACTAACAAAAAACCTTTCTGGGAAATGAAAAGCCCTGGGCCACATGTTGGGACACTTGTAGCATCGCCAACCAGGAAGGCGGCGAGTGGGGAGACAGGCTCACGTGCGCATCCTACCCTCTGGGACCAGAGGGAGATTGGAATCAGCAGGTAGAGTTCCCTAGAAGTGGCCTCCTGGGTTCATAAAATGAAGTCATGGAGAGACACAAGCCCAGCTGTCTCAAAGAACGCACAGTCCCTCGGGGCAAGGACAGCTGGAGGAGACGACTCTTGAGCCGAATTTTGAAGGAAAAACAGGAATTTGCCAAGGAGCCAAGCTTGGGAAGAAGCGCAGTGGAGGTCAGGGAGCTAGCGGGCGGGTGGGCGGGGAGAGTCAGCCCCAAACATCTGGTTCCTCCTCAGCCAGAGCCAGCCGGGAAGTCCCCGAAGGACTCCAGGTAGGTGTCAGGCAAGACAGCAATTGTCCCTGCCCTCTGGCAGTTGCTAACCCGCCAGAGTGGCCAGGCTGGGGCAGTCCTCCCTCCTCCCTCCTCCCTCCTCTCCTTTGGCTGGTTTCCCCTCTAGAAAACTGCTCTTCCAGAGTGACAGGGATTTGTGCTTTTGTCTTCTCTGATTCCTGCTGGAGCCTCTAATTGTCCTTCAGGACCCACAGCTCCCTCAGTTTAGACCGTCCTTCCCACTTCCTCAGCCTGTCTCACAGCATGCACTCGGTAAGGGACGTTTAGACAAATGAGTAAACTCCTTCTTGTCCTTCAAGACTCAGTTCAGGACCGGGCACGGTGGCTCACGCCTGTAATCCTAGCACTCTGGGAGGCCGAGGCAGGCGGATCATTTGAGCTCAGGAGTTCGAGACCAGCCTGAGCAAGAGCGAGACCCCG
>CAUYSK010039038.1:0-39348 GCA_963575035.1 Avahi laniger
TCTCTACTAAAAATAGAAAGAAATTATCTGGACAACTAAAAATATATGTAGAAAAAATTAGCCGGGCATGGTGGCGCATGCCTGTAGCCCCAGCTACTTGGGAGGCTGAGGCAAAAGGATCGCTTGAGCCCAGGAGTTGGAGGTTGCTGTGAGCTAGACTGACGCCATGGCACTCACTGTAGCCCAGGCAACAGAGCGAGACTCTGTCTCAAAAAAACAAAAAAAAAGGTGAACAATGTAGAATTTTGATTGGACAAAGACAGTATGATCTAGTGGCGATAATCTGGGAGGAATTTAGCAAGGCCTGTTCATTCAGATTCTTCTCTGTGTCTGTGCCTTCAGAGGTAAGAGTGTTCCCTGTTCTCTGAATATTGGAGGGCACCTCTCAAAGAGGATCCTTTGACTTACTTCAGGGAAGAAGGACAGGAAATGGTGAGAGTGACTTTTCTGCTTTTTTCTCAAACATGATGGTGCCATATTTTGGGGTAGTGTGCCCTGAATCCCATCAATATGTTTATATCCCATTGGGTAAAACTTAGTCACATGGCCATAACTAACTGCAAGGTAGCCAGCAAATGGGTGCTCTACTGTTATGGAAGAAGAGACATACAAAATAACTTGCACTTTCTTCCACAGAAAGAAAGACAATTTGGAGAATGAGACTAAAGATAGAGGGCAGTACTGTGTGGAAGGCCACAGCGAGGGAGTCTGGACAGCCCAAAAGCAGCTCAATGTGAGGTATCAAGTGTCAAGAGGAGGTTAGGTTCTGAGTACATCAAGAGACTGAGAAATGGCTTTTGCTAGCTGAGAAAGTAACAAAGAAGTGTTCTCCATCCTGTAATGTTGGCTAAGACTAGTCCTGTCCAATCTTTACCATAAACCATGTAGGAAATGGGCTTCTTCCTTCAAAAGATGAGTCCCGAAAGAGAAGGAAGCCTTGATGGATATCTCTCTTCATCACATTGCCTGAAGAGCCAGAAGGTAGAGCTAAGAGGAGTCAGAAAAGCCCTTAACCAGATCCTCTAATAAGGGACCTGGACCTGTTGCCTGCTGAAGGATGTGGCTCTGGTGAGTAGCAGCAGGTGAAGGTGTGTACTTGTGGATATGCACAGCTCTGATGCCCTCAGTTTTAGAGAGGACTGAACTTTGCTCTGGCCTTTAATTTATGCCACATGGGCACAGGAGCTACATAACAGTGGTTTACAGCAAGGATTTGGGAGCCAGACTGCCCAGATTTGAACCCCAGCACTACCCCTTGATATCTCTGTAACTTGGAACAAGTTACTTATTCACTATATGTGAAAAGAGATACTACTGATACCTCCCTCATACTGAACGACTGTATGATATAAACAAGACCGGAAATATATTATCATTGTAAAACTCAACATGGTTGGTCCTACCAAATGAAATTGTTTGTCCCAATCTTAAAAAAAAAGACATTTGGCATTCTATCTACTTTGTCCCTACAGACCTGTATATTGTATCTCTCTTATGTCAGATTTCTAACTAATGGTTCTATTTTGGTTTTTCACAAAGTTTTTATAAGGGTCTTATAAAGATTAAATTAATTACATTAATTAAAAACTCAAAACTTAAAAACTAAAACTTTAAAATTCAAAAAAGTGTCAGACACGGTGGCTCATGCCTGTAATCCTAGCACGCTGGGAGGCGGAGGCTGGTGGATCATTTGAGCTCAGGAGTTCCAGACCAGCTTGAGCAAGAGCGAGACCCCATCTCTACTAAAAGTAGAAAGAAATTATCTGGACAACTAAAATATATAGAAAAAATTAGCCGGGCATGGTGGCACATGCCTGTAGTCCCAGCTACTCAGGAGGCTAAGGCAGAAGGATTGCTTCAGCCCAGGAGTTTGAGGTTGCCATGAGCTAGGCTGACATCAGCCCGGGGCAACAGAGTGAGACTCTGTCTCAAAAAACAAAAACAAACAAAAAAAAAAACTCAAAAAAGTTAGCTATTATGTATGAACATTATTATGACTCAGAACAAAGTGGAGAAAGTGGCTGAAAAAAATGGAACCATAAAGACACTTAGGCTCAGAAAATAGGCATTTATTAATTCTTTGTAAATGTAGATGTAGCGTGATGTAGATGGTGATTATCTATAATCCTTTCAAAAAGGTAATAGATGAATAAATATGCCTGGCTTTCAATTGTGTTATCAGTTCATGCAATGGAAATAACCTTAAATTTATAGGAAATAGGATACAAATGGGGTAAAGACTGAGTTAATGAATTATTTTTACAGTTGAGCAATATTAAATCCAACAGTGTTGTTCTGTTGTTAATATGACAGATCTATGCTTTTGGTTCGTCCCTTACAGCAATTCTGACAGTTACAAAACTGCAAGTAAAAAACAAAGTGCAATTCAAATTGTTCTTGGGAATAAACCTATGAGACCAAAGCAGGATCACTGGATCGCTAGTACAGAATCTTTAGATAATAAGAGAGACAAAGTAGATAGAACTCTGAATGCCTTTTTTTTTTTTAATTTTTGAAAGATGCAGGCAACAGTCTCCATTTGGTAGGATTAACCATGTTGAACTTACAATGATAATACGTTTCTGGCCTTGTTAACATCCTGTAGCTTATTTGTAGTGCATACTAACTAGCATATGTTGTATGTTTTGTTGAAGCTTACAGTATCTACTGTGAATTCTGTTCAGTCCAAATACTACCATGGTCTATTAAAGATGTAGTTATATTATCTTAAACACTGTCTATTAGGTATATAAGTAAAACCAGATTCTTTTCAGTTTCTATCCCAGATTTCTTCAATTTTTATTATTTTAATTATCTATATGTTGTAATTATATTCTTACTATACTTTTTCCAGCAGATTAATTATTTCTTGGTGAAATGTTCCTCAAATCAAATGATATCATATTAACCATGTGAAAAGAATAATTATAAATATTCTAATGTGCAATAATTTAGATTGAAAGCAGTTTTAGTTCTGAAAGTAAAATGTATATATTACTTCATTAATATTTTAAATTTGAATTTATCTTAAGCATTAACTATTACTATTAAGTACAAGTCAATTCAAAAGCTTAAAGTATTATTATAATTAAATAATAGAGCAATAAAATTGCTTTTTGTTGGGGAGCAGGTAGAAGGGAGGTTTAAATACACCTAGACAGGGACCCAGCATCCTAATAAAAAATCATTTAGTATCAAGTCCCTCAAAGTGTGCTACCACATTCAGAACAGTCAAAACATTTGATCTCCATGTATTTCAGTGAGAGTTGTTTCAAATTTTGATCCCAAAATTTGAAATAATTTTGATGTTTTTCTCCTTTTGGTTAAAAAATGACCTTGATTTCTCAATTTTGAAATTACACATTCCTTAATCTAGTGCTAATAAGTAACAAACTGGCCACATACTGGTTTAACTGCTAAAATTAGAACCATATCAGATAGTTATTCTGAGTTAAGTTTCTAAAATTTAGAAAACTTTCTTTCAACGAGTGCTGCTATTTACTGAAGGGTAAAATAGAGTTAAAGATATGGCCGATAGGGTGGTAAGCACACCTCTGGCTGGTGGATACCCACTGCTCCACTGAATTAGACCCCCCAGTCTCCCTGAGTCTCCAATGTATCTCTCAGATAACATTTTAGGTCAGTTAAGTCCAGGCTAGGCACTCATTTTATTGTTTCCAGTAAACTAGCAACACAGAGCATCGTAAACCAAGAACTTAGACATTTCCATGAAGTCCTTCCAAGTTCTGCTTGAAAGGACCTCACTGGCTGTCATAGATCATTCCAGCTCTACAGACAGTCCCTGGAGTATATTCCCAGCCATTTTAGCCTCAGCTCTTTTTGTTAGTAAGGAACAGATATCTACTCATATTAGTTCAAATAAAGGGGATGAGGATATTGGATAACAAAGATCTCATAAAATCAGGTGAGGTACCTCACGCCTGTAATCCTAGCACTCTGGGAGGCCTAGGTGGGAGGATTGCTTGAGGCCAGGGCTTCCAGACCAGTCTGAGCAAGAGCAAGACCCCATGTCTACAAAAAATAGAAAAGTTAGCCGGGGGTGGTGGCACACACCTGTGTAGCCCCAGCTACTCAGGAGGCTGAGACAGAACAATCACTTGAGTCCGGGAGTTTGAGGTTGCAGTGAGCTATGATGACACCACTGCACTCTAGCCCAGATGACAGAGCGAGACTCTGTCTCTAAATAAAATAAATAATAAATAAATAAAATATATTCAGGCTTCATGGGAAATGAGGCTGTAAACTGTGAAGTTGTCAGGGACCAAGGAATCTCCTTTTCCATCTCACTTGGTCCAAGTGGTGTCTCCTCTTCCTTTCTCTTAGCACATTTACTCCATTTTCCTCTTTCACTTAACTGGCAGATTGAGGCACTGTTCCCAACATGACAGACTCCAGATCTATATGACTTTTTCACATAACTATTTTCGGGCTTTATGTGTTTAAAATCGTTGAGAGAGAGAGAGAGGAAGAGAGAGAATATGAATATGATTTGATGCAGGAGAGCCAATGGATGGATTAGTTTTACCTCAGCTGTCTAGCTTTGTAGGGTTCTCAGATGTTAAAAATCAATCTTGTTTACCAAAAACAAAGAAGATGAATCTTTTATCTTAAAAGCAGAACAAACAGGAAACAAAATAGTAACAATTGTTACATTTTCACACTCCCTGACATTTTATCTTAGTGGGTTAGCTAGATTTTTATGGCAAGAGCTTAAAATAAACACTTTGTAGGCGCAATGTTGCAGTCTGGATAGAGTTGGGAAATAGACTATCACTTTCTTAAACTATGTGCCTGTTTCCATGTATATCTTTTTCTTCTCAATTTTCACTCACTCAAATGTAAATACTGAATTTCTAATTGTAGTCCTAGCTCTGCTAGAGAGGCATTTGATAAACCAAAATTTTTGAAAATATTCAGAACTTTCAAAAGGATCAAAACCTCATTAGTGGTGATTAGTGATAATTTAGAGCCCATAGGGGTTTTGCAGGTCATTTAGTTCAATTCTATAATTTTGCAGATGAGTAAATGGAAGGACAAGGGAAGAGAGGGATGCAGGGCCACACAGTTCACTAAAATGAAGCTGGACTCCACTTTCTGTCAGTGTGCTTCTAAGTTCACATATTTCTCAAAAATACTACTTAGCAAACAGTTCACATTAAGAGAAGGGACAAATAAAATCCAACAAGGTTATTTAAAGATTTTTAACTCTTGATATATGATAATTTTCACAATTTTGTACTAAATTGATGTATAACTTTCAGTATGTTGCTAACTCTCTAGGGTCCTCGGTTCTTTTGAGTTATTGTAATTCCCTTTACAATAATGAAGTTCCATGTAAATTCAAACCCATCAAAGAATCACCTGATTGGATTACTAGAAAGGATTCTACACCTCAAGTGTTTCAATTAGTTCATTGTTGCTATAATGATATTTTTCTCCTCTTTGTATTATTTGTGAAATAATAGAATTTAAAATATTAGATGTGGAGGAAACCTTAGAAATTATGCAGTCCAACTCTGTCGTTAATTTATACCATATTTTATTCTTCTAATCATTGATATACTCCTGAGGTGGCAAAAAGTAATAAGAAAAATCTGGCACTACAGAAAATGAATCACTTTTTGGATGACTAGTTTGGGACCTTTGGAAAGGAAATGAAACTCAAATAAGGCCTCATCTTTAGCAACGAAACTTTATTTTTTACCATAATTATTACCTGATTATTTGTATGGAATAGAAATAATTTGCATTACCTGAATCATATTATTCACCTATATGAAATAACATGGTGGCCATGTTTATGGTTTCTACTACTGCAAAATAAATAAATAAAATAAAATTTATAATCACTAGAGCATTAAATATATAGATGTTAAATAAATACATCGGTGTTGAGATTTTTCTCTTATAGAAAAATCTTAAATTTTATAATTTTTAAACATTCTCTATGCTATTTGATAACAAAAGGTTTATTTCTATAACATATTAATTAAATATTTACAGTTTTCTTATGAATAAGACACCACCAGCCCAGCTATAAGAAATACATATTCTGAAGTCCTCAAGCTAAAGTTCCATGTCAAACACTTCAGTTTGGTTCATGTTTTAGTGACCACACACCTTTCAGAACTGAAAGGAGCCTTTCGGCATTGTGATGGAAAGGACAGAAACCATGCTATTTTTAGTTGCCAAGAACATCACATCCTAGCCAATACATTTTTTTACGTGATAGTATAAGCCAAGTCCCAGGGTGTCATTAAAGTATCCCTTAATGTGTTGAGCAAAAATTGTTTCAAAAAGACAAATTCCTAAATAGTAAAAAATTTTGTAAGTAGATATATAAAATTAAAAAAAAGTCATTGCTCATTCCTTTGAGAATCTGTATTGATAGAGTTAAATAATTCTCAGGTAAGAATGATGCAGCCATCTTCCCATTCCTGAATGTCAATTCCAACGTTAGATTCTGTGCTATTTCCTGTGCCATAAATTTGAATTTCTCAGCAACAAAGATAACAAGGTAGGAACAGTGTGGCTTCCCATTTCCACTTATATTTAAGAGGTAAGATGTGGTGTGGAAACTTAGATAAAGAGCCCACTAGGGCCAGGTGTGGTGGCTTGAGCCTGTAAGCCAAGCACTCTGAGAGGCTGAGGTGGGAGGATTGCTTGAGGTCAGGAGTTTGAGATCAGCGTGAGCAAGAGTGAGACCCCGTCTCTACTAAAAGTAGAAAAATTAGCAGGGAATCATGGTGTGCCTGCAGTCCCAGCTACTCAGGAGGCTGAAAACAGGAGGATCCTCAAGCCCAACAGTTTGAAGTTACAGTGAGCTATGATGATGCCACTGCACTCTACCCAGGACAAAAGAGCAATACTCTGTCTCAGAAAACAAACAAACAAAAAAATTCATTAGTTTCCAAAAACATTTACATGCATTGTTTCAAATAATTCTTTTATTGGCCATAGGTAGGTTTATTATCTCCATGTAGGAGACCAGGACACTGGATCAGAGAAGCTAAGTAATTTTCCTAAGACCATGTGGCTAATAAAAGACTAGAAGAGAATGCTAGGTCTGGCCAGAAGCAGATAGTGGGAGATAAACATCTTACTTGGTAACTCACCTGTGTGTTGTTTTTTTTTTAAATTTATGATTGACACTTTAATTTTTTTAGGGACAGGGTGTTGCTCTGTTGCCCCAGCTGTTCTTGGAACTCCTGGCCTCAAGCAGTCCTCCCACCTTGGCCTCCCAAAGTACTGGAATTACAGGTGTGAGCCACCACATCTGGCCTATGATTGACACATATTATTAATTGTACATATTTATGAGGTACAACATATTTTGATACATGTTATACATTGTATAGGGATCAAATTAGCATATCTGTCACCTTAAACATTTATTTCTTTGTGATGAGAACATTCAAAAATCTCTCTCTTAGCTATTTTTTCTGTATATTTTCATTTTTTTAAGGGTGGGATATGGGTGTGGGGGGAGTCTTTTAGCTTTTGCTACTGCTCAAGATGGGTGCCCAATGGTGGGCACCTGTGTGGGAGCTGCATTCTCTTCTGGTGACTTTGAGTAAGTCTTACAGGCTTGTTATTGTACTTTCAAACCTTTCCCTGTTTGGTTCTTTCAGTTAACAGACAATTCATTTCTTAAGACTCAGAACTGGCTTTCAGCAAAGATTTTTTTTCTTTCCAAAATGGTGTGAAATTTAGATGTTAATTGTGTTTTGCTCATCTAATTAGATGTGTGAGTTAAGGAGTATAAAATAAGCCACTAGCTACTTTCTCACAGGATATAATAAATCTCTCAGATTGAAGAGCAAAATGGAATAAATTGTAATCAAAATAATGTATGATATCATTTCATCCCAGAAGAATAAATTATTTCCAAGGGCTTTCTCTGAGAAATAAGGTTGGGAGATTGACTAAATCCTCAAATCCTCCATATCTGCCCCTTTATAAAAGAAACAAAGCAAGTATTTTATAATACATAATTTAAATTAAAGCTATAATTATCACCTAGTAATCTCTCACCATATAATTCCTAACATCTTTATACCTTTCTGCTTTATCTTTTCTCTGCTCAAAATAAGTGCTACAGTATAAGCTGTTGAATTTCAATAATCAATTCTTTGGTTAGATGACATAATAGAATAACAAAACAAATATTTCTGTATAAGAAATAAAACCTTTGATTTCTCAAAAGAAATATATGTAGCCACTCACCCCAAAATGCCAGTGTGTCATCTGCAGACAACAAGCAGTACTGACACCACCCATAGAAACTCATGGAAAGGCCTCTAGGCCTAAGCAGAGGATTAGGGGTCCACTAATGCTCTCAACCATCTACAGCAAGATATGCAATTTTGTGATTTCCTTAGGACAGCCGCCCTTCTAGACCATGCTTGGCTTTCTGGAACTTCTGAATTCCTTGCCCAAACAGGCTGGAACACATGAGAACCTGTAGTATCCCTTCCCTATACCTGTCTTCTCTGAGTTTCTCCACTCCCGTGGCCTGTATCCCTTAGATGAATGGGCTGGAGCGTCCATATGAATACTCCAGAGGCCCCTCCTGGTGTGTGTCTGGGCAGGAATTGGAAAGAGAAGGTGGGGGTAGCCTGTAGACAGTAGCCTCCGTTTGTTCTCATGCCCCACGCCCTGAAAATATTACCTATTTCCCTGGATGGAAGGAGAGTGGGCTTACTCCCTCCCCCAAGGGGCCAGGCCTACAGTGGAAAGTTGTCATTGCATAGAAAACTTCAAATGTGTTGTTCTCTCTTAGGGCTCATGTAAGGAGCAATTTGCCAATAGCCCACTTCCTTGTGGAAGCTGTACATTTTAATCCTTTGATAAATTTATACAATTGCCATAGAATAAATTTTTGTTTAAGTCGTATAGTATTTATATATCATGTCTTACATGGAGTATAGAGAAGCTATTTCCTACTGCTCACCCCTATATGGTGTAGATGGACAGAAGGGATGCCTCTCTGTCTCAGTAATACTGTAATATAATTCCATTCAAGTGAGCAATGATTCCTGTTAAGTGCACACAGAATGAAACCTCAGGGTTTCCACTTGATTACTGACTAACATATCATGCTGCTTTTGAAAATTCAGGGATGAAGTGAGTGAGCATCAGAAAAAAAAAAAAAATTCAGGGAAAGAATTCTCAGAGAAAACATGAGCTGGTTTTCCTGTCCTCTGAAACTTACGGCAGGCATATATATATCAGAGACATCTGATGCACTTTCTCAGATTCCCTCTGCCCCCACAGGCTGGCCGCTCTGTCTCCGCTATGCACACGGCTAACTGACTATTTTGGGACCTGCATGGTTCTGCTGCCTGGGGCTGACCAGTTGCTTATCTGTGATGTTGGCTGCTCTTGGCTGCTGCTGTGCCAGTCAGGCATTTGGAGTTTCTGGCTCCTTCCATCAAGTTGGGACTTGGATGAAACACCACACTAAAGAGCATGGTATCTGGCTTCCCAAATGTCTGCCAAAGGATGACACAATTTGGAGAGCTGGGGTGTTCACTACAGTTAATAAGAACTTTGGCCAATAGAAATAGGAGACAGAGGGAGTGTGGCAGATCTGTCCCCTTCCTCCCTCCCTCACATTGACTGACTGTGCTATGGCTCAGTTTGTCCATGTAATCTACCTGTGCATCGCTTCTCTTCCTTTCCTGCCACCCTCCCTTTTCCTCACTCCCACTGTCCTGGGTTTACACCTGCTAAATAAAGCAGGAACACTCAAATCTCTCTTGGAATCTGTTTTCTAGTAAACTGGGCAAAACGGCCCACTGTATGAATCAAAAAGTTAAAATCCTGAAGGTATGTAAAGGACAAACTCAGATGGCCTTAGAAATAACTGATGAAGAAATATTTTTATACCAATACCTTCAAATGGCATGTGTAATAAATAATTGTTTCAATATGATTTTGGAGGCAATATAGTGCTTAGATATAAATTTCATCTCCTTTTCCTCAGACTACTAAGACTCTTCTCTATATCGTAATTAATTAAGAATTTATTGCAGCACTATGCAAAACTTTGAAAACACTAAAAGGGGTTAAGATACCTGCTCTGTCCTCTGTCCTCATAATGTAGTTATAACAGGGAGACAACATAACAACAAGCACTGACTTGTGTGGTCTACGTTAAAGTGGTATGCTACAGAGAAGTGTTGAAATAAATGAAGGTCTTAAGTATCTAGGAAGATTTTGTGATAGAGATGAAACTTTTGAATGGAGTTTTAAAGGATGGATAATATCTGAATTGGTAGAGGGGAGACAGAAAGGTGCTCCTGGTGAGTTTCAAGTCTAAATGAAGACTGGGAGATAAGACTCCATATGACACCTTGGATGGAGTCATTATTCCTGCATTCTTCTTAATAGCATCCCAGAGTGTTATAGATCCTCTAAATCTCGCCTATAGAACCTAGGTTAATCTATGACATAAAGAAGATTCATAATTTGACAATTTTCTTAAAACAGCAATAACAGCAAAAAACAAACCAAAGCAGAATCTAAACTTCAAATCTAAGTCTTCAAACAAACAAATTCTCAAGAGAATGATTAATTTTACTAATAAAAATAAACATTTCTGATGGACAGGTGATTTCTTGATAACCTAGATGCCTAAGAGTGAATAAACATATATTAAATAGAATAGTCTTACCATAAGGTAATTTATACAAGTGAAAAACTTAGAATAGTACTGAATTACAGGATATCCTGGGAATAAGTGAATTAAGCTCACTGGTAAAAGATAAACTACATACTTATTTAACATTTAACATTCAAGTATGTAACCTGTAAATTTTTGTTGATTTTGGAGTAAAATTAAAGAATTTAATTTTATTTGAGGACAGCTTATTACTTGAGAACTCCCAATGAAGCATAAAAAGTTCTACTTGAATATAAATCTTTGAATTCAATACAATTATGAAACTTAAAAGAGCAATTTGTGAAGGAAAGGAAAATAGAAAATTAAGAAAAGTTCCTAAAGACTCTATGAAAAATTCTATTGTTAAGGAGATGGATTGTTCTATCAGCCATAAATTTCTCCTGTCTTTTCTTGAGGGTAACTAAAATTTCAAAAATTCTGCATATGAAGTATGTACTAGTAAACTGATGTGATCTAAGAATTTGTCTCAAGATACTCTAGGAAAAAAGTTGCTAGTCACGTGGCTCATGCCTGTAATCCTAGCACTCTGGGAGGCTGAGGTTGGGGGATTGCTTGAGCTCAGGAGTTTGAGACCAACCTGAGCAAGAGTGAGAACCTGTCTCTATTATTAAAAATAGAAAAATCAGCTGGGCATTGTGACATGTGCCTGTGGTTCCAGCTACTCAGGAGGCTGAGGCAGGAGGATCACTTGAGCCCAGGAGTTTGAGGTTGCAGTGAGCTATGATGATGCCACTGCACTCTACCCAGGGCAACAGAGTGAGACTCTGTCTCAAAAAAAAAAAAAAAGTTGAAAAGACAATAGACAGGAGGAGGTATATAGGTGATAAGTCATGGATATTCATTAGTCTCTCTTTCTTTTGTAGATTATTTGAATTTTTTATGATACAAAGTTTTAATAAAATCTAATATATTTTTAGTAGATGACAGCTGATAAATCAGGTGTAAATTTTCTGTTTTCTTCAAGAAGTTTATAAATATACATTACTTATTTCATTTTGACTAAATATGTCCTGTTAGTAGGGAGGAGTGGGGGGAGAGAAGGGATAGATTTGGCAGGAGGAATGAGGTGGGTGGAGTTGTTGGATGCAGAGAAAATAAAAACAGAGGTTTCCAGAGAGACAGTTTACAAGAGTCAACCACCGATTAAATAGAGGTAGGAGTTGAAGTTTCTGCAGCTGAGTGGATGATGGCACCATTAACTCACGAGATTGTAGACTAAGGGATTGGGAAGGGTGATGAGAAATATAAAGAGTGTGGTTTGGCTGGGCTGAGTGTGAGGCATCTGAAGGAATTTCTGCCCAAGGAACATATTTAAATTTTTTACCTTGAAATAAAATAGCATAATTCTTTTTTTTTTTTGAGACAGAGTCTCACTGTGTTGCCTGGGCTAGAGTGCCATGGCGTCATCCTAGCGCACAGCAACCTCAAACTCCTGGGCTCAGACAATCCTCCTGCCTCAGTCTCTTGAGTAGCTAGGACTACAGGTATGTGCCACCATGCCTGGTTCATTTTTTTTTTTTTTTGGTAGAGATGGGATTTCTCTACATTTCCCAGGCTGGTCTTGAACTCTTGGCCTCAAGTGATCCTCTCACCTCAGCCTTCCGAAGTGCTGGGATTTATGTATCTATGTATGTATGGTGGTTTCTTCTTTACTCCATTCCCAGGACAAATTTCCAGTACTAAGCAGGCACCTTTTCTGACTACCTTACAGAGAAGGATTTGTGTGAATATTTCACTGATTACTACTAGGTAAAACATAAAATTTGACTTTTCAGATTAATTTCCTTTTTTAGTCATTATTATGTTTTCCACAAGCTACTTCACTGCTGACCTTAAGGGGTCACTCCTAAAATAAAGATAGTATTTCCTCCCCTAGCCCCTCCCTTTGGCATTTGTTTTGCCTTAGGTCCTTCTGAGACTGCTGGTTAAGGGTCCCAATTAAACTAAGGACGGTTAGATTCTTTTGAGGTTGTGGACAATTCTGTTGTCAAACTTGCTTTGAGATCTGATTGGCCACATGAAAGAATATAATGAGAGAGAGATGGCTGTGTACCTGAATCAGGCTCCCAATTGATCTAGTGTCATGGGAAAGAGAAGGGAGCATGACCTTTAACCACACAGGGAATCTGCTCATCAGTAAACTTGGCCTAATTCAATGCCTCTGTCTCAGACCAGTCATCAGCGTTTCCCCTTGGGGGCTGGGCACAAGCAAGAAGGGAAATTAGGAGAAAGGAGCAGAGACCCCAGCTTTGCTACACCTAAGGACACAGAATACAACAAGGTTTTGGTCAGGGTAGAGGCCTATAGGTGACAGTATCAGGATAAAGTTGGAATGATAAGCCTGGGTAGGGCAACTCCTGAACATCAAAGAGAAGCCTGGGGAAGGGGATATCTCGTGGAAACGGGTGCTAAAAGGGAGAAAAAGGGGCACCAAAGATAAGTGTTACTTGGCATTTTACCTAGAGTAGGTCCTAAAATGCTCATTATCTTTGGCATAAATAATATTTAATACATACCAACATAAGATCTGCTTTACGCCACTGACATTTTGAGTTACTGTAAAATTTAATGATCAAACATTCAGGAAGCAAAACACAGAACGGATGAGGTCACATTTTATTCTACTTGCTGCCTTAACCTTTTTTAAGAGCCAGGATACTGGTATGCTTGAAGATGAATTTTTAAAGGAGAAATGTAAATGATCTGGGGGATAAAAGGACATTTTTGTGTATGATCTATTATAGGGTATGGATCAATCAAACAAGTATTTATTGAGTTCCTACTCTGAGTTAACAAGGTGGGTATCTGGATCAGACTCCATAGTAATTCTTGCCTCAATAATAATTCTGTGCTAATGATTAATTTTTTTTTTGTAAATGCTCACAAATCATCTATGTAACTAATTGCACTGTTGACCTTTGCCCAGGATTAGTATTAAAATCATAGATCTTTAGTGTTGATCACCCTTTAATTTTATTCTCTTCATACTTTCCTAATCTGTCTGCTTTTAATCTTTTTAAAGATCTGATTTTAAACAAGCAATTGACAATTTATTCTTTTCAAAACATATTTGGAAATCACCTGATGGGTACATTTTTCTTATTCAAATTCAGGAAAATTAGATTTATTACAAAATTGATATCACTTTGAAAATGGAATGGTATCTTTTGGAAAGTAAAGACTTTGATTTTGAACTTGGCTGCCCTATGAACCAATAAAATGTTCCTAGAGGCCAGGTATGGTGGCTCATGCCTATAATCCTAGCATTCAGGGAGGCTGAGGTGGGAGGATCACTTGAGATCAGGAGTTTGAGACCAGCCTCAGCAAGATGGAGATCCCTGTCTCTACTAAAAATAGAAAGAAATTAGTTGGGCAACTAAAAATAGAAACAAAAAATTAGCCAGGCATGGTGGCAAGTGCTTATAGTCCCAGCTACTTGGGAGGCAGAGGCAGGAGGATCGCTTGAGCCCAGGAGTTTGAGGTTGCTGTGAGCTAGGCTGACGCCATGGCACTCTACTCAGGGCAACAGAGTGAGACTCTGTCTCAAAAAAAAAAAAAGTGTCAAACCTGTAAAAAAAGGGCTTCATACTAGAATTTGTGAAATGCTTTTCCATTCACTTTCTATAATATATTCCCCCCTCTCTTCCTTTTATTCTCCTTACCTGTATTCTCACTAAACAATATTTATTGATTGATTAGTTACCATGTGTTAGTCACTAGGTCATTAGTGCTAAGTGCTAGACATGCAACAGTGAGTAAAATAGACTGGTCCTTGCCATCATGGAGCTTATGATGTCTCTGACTTCCTTTTCCTGAATTGTACAGTACAGCATTGGTGTTGTAGCTTTCTTTTACGTTCTGAGTCATAAGTGGGAGTGCTTTTTCAAATAGCAGAGCATATTAATATACTAATATGTTTTAAACCTTTCATAATCCTGAGATAATTACAATAATGACTACATAGGCAGTAACCAAACCGCATAAGTCAAATAACTAAAACATTTGAAATTAATGAATACTATAAATATTTATGAAAATATATAACCTGTTGGCTTTTTTGCTTTTGAAATATACATGCCTTAAGTTCCTTTCCTTTTGTTGATGGCTCCTAGACACCAAATCATTTTCTGCATATTAATAAATACAACAGTAATAAAACTGGTTCACAGAGAAACGCCACCGGTACAGTGTATCTGGTGAGTTGAAATAAGTAAAGTGAATGTTAAAACTTTTGTGAAAGAACGTTATCCCAAATTTTTTGTATTCACCCTTAGAATAATGTGATAATATAATCATTCGAAAATGTTTTGACTAAAATAAAATAAAAGGTGTTAACCTTCCCTGATAAAAATGTATGGAATATTTTTAGAATGAAATACAAAAGCATATGGGTAAGATGATGATAAATATATTTAAAAGGAGCAAACTTTGGAACTGAAGCCATTACGAAAAAGTTCTTTTCTCAGAAGTAACGGTAGACAGCCTCTCCTTCCATACTAGAGTTCAGTAGCGTTGAGAGCAAGTTTGACTTTCCTGCCAGGGAGGCTGGCCTTCCAAAGGAGTTAAAGGTTATTGCTTCTCGGCTTTCCGGGGATGTGTGTGCACATGACAGCAGACTTGATGTAGGGGGTAGATGTAAGGGTCGTTCTGACCCCTGTAAACTGTGACTTACCTCAGCCTGGCAGTAGAGGAACAGTGTGGTTCTGACACTCGGCTCAGCAGGGCAACAGAAGCGCACAGCCCGGGGTGTGTTCTATTGCCTTAGCTGATCTAGAAGACATGGCCAACAGAGCCCCTCTCTAATGGGGTCAATGGGATCTAGCCCAGACTCTTAATCAAAGGTGGCCAGGAATTCTGGAGCTGGCTGTCTAGACACAAGTAACTTACCAGTTATTTTTAAATAGTTAGATGAAAGCCAATCAACATCTTATGTTTCTAAAATTAACGATGACTTTTCAACCTTCACTACACATTAGAGTCAGTTGGGGAGTTTTTAAAGATTCTGATGTCCAGGCTATACCTCCCAGACCAATTGAATCTGAATCTTTGCGGGTGGGACCCAGGCATCAGTAGTTTTGAAAGCTCCCCAGGTGATTCCAATACGCAGCCAAGGCTGTGAACCATTCTATTAGAATCTAACTGCCAGCAACTATATTAGAATCAAGTTGTAACACCTAACTTTTCTTTCCTTTTTTTTTTTCTTTCAGCATATTATGGGGGTACAGATGTTTAGGTTACGTATGTTGCCCTTGCCCCCCTCTTTTTTTTTAAAACAGATTTAGTTGTGGGGGTTGTATACCAGCTTTTCTTTTTTAAAGCTTACAGGCTTCAATTACTGTAGGGAACACTCTGGTGACTAAAGAAATAAAACCTTGTTACAAAGTGGCACTTGCTTGGAGGATTCCAGGAAGAAGAAGATTGTCATGGGGGCTCCTATGAAGATCTTATTACATAGTTTTAATTCCTCTTTTCTTGTCATATTGGTTCTGTATTTATTATTACTTTTCAGTCTTCTTGGGGCATGTTTATACATATCCCAAGGATGTGTGTGTGTGTGTGTGTGTTTGTATTGAGACGGAACAAATCAATTTTGAGGATAGTTCTGGAGGAAGCGCTACCTTTACTTACCTTGAGTTGCTTTGTATTTCCATCAAAACAGGAATCAAATGGGGCATCCAGGACTGGAACTGCTCCAGGCTTTTCCACCAACCTATAAGGGAAGAGAATATTGAGATCAGTTTGCCAATTGGGAGCTTTATAACTGAAATGCAAATGGCGTTAAGGGCTAAGTGGATATTGTTCTACCCCTCCCATCACTAGGTGAGGAATAAGGTAAAGATCTCCACCACCTTAAGGCTGGCCTGGTAATGCCTTTACCTTTAAACACTCTCAAAAAGGGAAACTGCTATTTAAAGGCAAACATTTTTCATCATTAAACTGAACATATTTCCCTTAAAGACTCTACTTCAGAACTTGTAGGCCTTTCATCCAACATTGCCCTGCTGTCAAATCCCACTGCTGCCCAATACACACATGGATTTTACTGTGAAAATACATGTATTCAAACTACAAAAAAAAATTGTGATTATGATTTAAAAAGTCCACGGAGCTTTAGTTAACTGTCACTGACTTTCATTCTTTTCACAGGACTTCGGTATTTCAGTGTAGAGCCATAGAGGGAGCAGAAACTTTCATATCAGAGGGATCTAGATTTGAATCTCTGTCACTTATTTATGGCTAATTTTTTAACTTTTCAGTGTCCAACTTTCTTCATCTTAAGATAGGTGCAGGATTATTATAGTGACCTTGCAATTGTATGTGAAGTTTTTGGTACATGATGGGTAATCACTAATTGACAGTAATTAATTTTAAAGTTTTAATGTATTTTTTCTTCATCTTACATTCTCTAGTAAGAATCCATGCCACTGAGTTCCTGTACTTGACTGTAAACCCTGGGAATTCCTATCATCTAGCCCAATTCCCGGGACAGGGAGGTGATCAATAAATATTTGCTGAATGAATATGTGTTGGTTGTTGTACAATGTGCTTAAAATTTGTTATGTGAACAAATACCTTTACTATATGTGAAAGAACTTTGGGACACATTCTACTAATGGATTAGATAAGTTGTAAGTGTACAGTCTCATGTCACTCATTAGAAGACAGTGTTCTTCCCTGTTTTGTTCTATTATTCTTCTTTAGATTATTTGAAAGCATCGTGATTAAGGGTGTGGGCTCTGGGGTTACAGAGCCTGGTTTTGAGTCCAGACTACATTCCTTACTAGGTGAACAAAAATAGATTAGCCACTCTGTTTCTCAGTGTTTTCATCTGTAAAATGGGGATGATAACAACACCCAATACACACAGCTATTGCTGATGGTTAAATGCACTGACAGGTGAAAGTACTTAGAATAGTGCTTGGCACACAGTGTGAATGTTAGCTCTTCTAGCTTCTCCGTGAACCACCTGTGCTGGTTGTTCCATCATCTTTCTATGCCCAGGTTTAGGATGAATTGTCCCTTTCAGCCTCCTGGTTCCCAGAGAAATGGGCTTTTGTTTGATTTTGCTCTAGTGCACTGGACTTGCCTTCCTGTGTGGACACTGCTTTTTCCCCAGCCACCTGACTGGCACATCACCAGCATATCCAGGGTTCTAGTCACTGGAATCTTTTTCTGTCTTCCTCTGTCTTTGCTCTTTGCTGGAGCCTTTCTCCCCTAACGTAGCACATTCTAGATCCTCTTTCCTTCACAAGCCCCTCTCTCCAAGTCCTTAATATGCCTCGTTTGATCCAGAGGACACATTCTGCCTTCTCCCTTCCCTGCCTTCCCTTCCCAGAGATGGAGCAGCCACCTCACTCTTAGGCAGAGGGCACAGTCTCACTTAAGTCCCTGCTGGGTGTAGGAGAGGGAGGTATTTAAAACATTGTCTGGAAGGAGAAAAGACCACCCAGCTTCCTGCCCCTGCAAAAACAAGACAAATAAACAAACAAAAATAAACTGAGGGCAACCTGGGGCCATTGGATGGCAGAACTGATTTACAAAGTGCCTGGCACATAGTAGGGGCTCCACAAATGTGTGTGGGTAAGTGAACTGGCTGCGCCTCTCACTCAGGCCACAGTCTAGCAAGGCCAGCCTGGGCTCTTGTCTTCACCTCACTCTGCAGATCAGGCAGGTCAGGCGGGTCCTCTTCCTTTGTTTGGTTAACGTGATCTGCCCTTGGAGAGACCTGCAAGTATTTCACTGTGAATTACTAGCATGTGTGAGGAAATGTTTATGCCCTATCCTCTGATGGCATAATCTACAATATTTAAAGATAAAAAAAAAAAAAAGGCGGCTAGAGAGAGCCATGAAAAGAAGGGGAAAATGGAGTGGTTATTTGCTAAAAAGAAAGCAAACATATAAAAAGAGGAGAGAAAACATGAGTATTGCCAAGAA
The DNA here is from genome assembly GCA_963575035.1 of Avahi laniger. NCBI lineage: Eukaryota > Metazoa > Chordata > Mammalia > Primates > Indriidae > Avahi > Avahi laniger. The sequence goes on from CAUYSK010039038.1 coordinate 18,644, forward strand.
GTAGCAAAAGCTGTGATTCCTAATCAGTTCCTCCTTTTATTCTTCTGAGAATCATTGCCATGTGTGACTGTCATGCTCCCTGGCAGCATTTTCTAACTGGGCATTTGTCTATCACGTGACTATAGCGGCTCATTCAGACTCCTTGGGCTTTCTCAGACACAAACAGTAGAAAGAGGGTCATTTGCTTCTGGCCTTCTCTCTGGACTTCTCTCCCCCATTAAAAGGCCCATATCCTTCAATTCTAAGGCTGGGGATGATAAAGACTTGAAACTCACTCTGTTTCTGTACAGATACTTCATTCGACCAGGCTGAACTTCTCCAAATGTATTATAACTTTTAGAGAGAGAGTGAAAGAAAGGGAAGGAAAGAGATGAGAGAGAGAATTTGAGAGAGAGAGAGAGAGAGAGAGAGAGAGAGAGAGAGAGAGAAGGAAAAGACAGGGAAGAAGTGAGGAGGGAATAAGATAATGTCTGTGTGTTCTTTTATAATTTTAAAAGCAAATTTCAGAGTTAATTTGTGGGCTGTCTACCAATGGGTAAATAATAGAAAGAATAAAAAATAATAATAAAAAAATAGTTAATTTGTGGGCCTTTTTCAGAATTCTATATAATGTTAAATTTGAGGAAAAATATCTAAATTATATATTAGGAATATCATGGATGAAGGTCAAAAAGTTGTTTAAATGAGCAAGAAAAGTTATCTCTTTGTTTACTAAATTCCTATTGTGTATTTTATAAGATCTTTCATTGAATTATAAGACTAGGAAAATAGGATTTCTAAGTATTAATAGGCAGCGATTTATCAATTTTAAAGATAACCATCAAAAAGATTCCCTGCACAAAGTTATCTTATGAGTTTTCAAACTGCGCCCCTTGGAATGTTAAGATAGAGGGGAAGGAGTTCTGGGGGTGATGGTGGAGGTGGAGTGGTTTCAGAGGTGTGCTGCTTACAAGACCAGATTGTGCACTTCTCTTCCCAACTCTGTACTGAATGACGGCCGTGGTGGGAGCATTTACATCACAGAAAGCAGTAAACCTCCAGGTTTCTTTCTCTCGGAGAGCTCCTTGTTAAACACCAGCACACCCCTGGCACAGAGCTAATTTCATTTGTATTTATAGGGAATGTCTGTGTAAAACGTAGCTTTTGAAAAAGGTTTTATGGCTACAAAAATGTTTGAAAACCATGCCTCCGTTGCCTATTTTCTTCTTTTCCAATAACATGCATAGTAAATATAATTTGAAGAACAGTGAATCATTTTACATCACTATTTAAGAAACTGCGTTAATTTTATTACTTATTAAAACTATAACAGTTACACTATATACCATTAGCTTTCTAATAACTCTATATAGAAGGATGGTTTAAAGTACTTTAAAATATTTTAAAATATATCAAAAGAAAGAAAAACTCTTGGTTATAAGCTGGGAGTTTAGTAAATTTAGCTTTATTGGATTAATCAGTTAAGTAATTACAGAAATGGATTGTGTTCCAGAAAAATGCCCCTCCTCTATGTTAATGGGCCAGAAAGCAGTGTTAATATTTAAATTCTTGTTAACATTTTTGTTCCTTTTGGGCTCTGGTATTGGAATATTGTACTAATTTATTCCACATTACTTTTCTCAATTTTTTTCTTCACCTGCTTGTTGTAGTGGCTCCCTAAAATTGTACTTTGAGAACTATCATGGCCAACTATATCATCATAAAGTGTTTATAATTTAAGCATTAGATCACTCTTCCATAGGTCACCACACTACACTCTTCCCAGCTCCTTTCTCAGGCTTTGTTAGGTCAGATTTCAAGTCACAGTTTGGTTATTTTTTACTTTGGTCTCTTATCCCATGAGGCTAGCTGGCTTAAGGGAGGGAAGATGCCAAAACTGGGTTTGGGCATAAAGGGAAGGAGAAAACCCATTTAAAGTCTAAACTGTGCACTTTGGCTTATTAACTAGAGATCTTTACATCGGGATTTTAGATGTATGATTTTGACTTAGTCAAGTAGAGTCACCATAACAAAATACCACAGACTGGGTGGCTTAAACAATAGGAATTTGTTTCTCATGGTTCTGGAGGCAGGAATGTCCAAGATCAAGGCACCAGCTGATTTGGTTCCCTGGTGAGGGCTCTCTTTCTGACTTGCAGACAGTCACCTTCTCCCTGTATCCTTATGTCTGGAGCAGGGAGGAAGCAAACTGTTTGGTGTTTCCTTGTAAGGCTGCTAATCCCATTATGAGGGCCCCACCCTCATGATCTCATCTAAATCTAATCATCTCTGTCAAAAGATAAAATTACAACAATTTAAAGGCCTAATTGGCTTTTATTAGAAATTTAAGAATCAGGAACTGTCCAGTTTTGCATTGCAATTACCTTCCCTAGTCTGATCTAAAGATTTAGAAAAGGCAGTCCATCCAGCAAGACAGAATAGTTGGTTTTTATAAGGTGGGAATAAGAAAACAGAATAATAACAAAAAAGAGGATTGGCTAACATCAGGTTACTTTCCTTGTAAGGGTTAAAGCAGAGGGAACTTCCTTATCATGCCAGCTCAGATTGACTGGGCCCTTTAAGATTGGTTGCTGTGGATCTTTTGTTTTCAGGAAAACAGTTTTTGTTTGGGGTTTTACCTCTTTTCTTAAAGTTTCAGTTTGATTATATGGCACTTAGCATGAGTGATTCCATTTTGATTTCTCTGTTAGGGCCTAGTATAGGAGTTCAGTCTAAAATTGTGGTCCCCAACTCTGGGCCGTGGACCAGTACCACAGTCTGCAGCCTGTTGGGGACTGGATGGCAGAGCTCACCCCCGCCCCTTGTGGAAAAATTGTCTTCCATGAAACTTAGGAAGGGAGAGGGGGCCACACAGAAGGAGGTAAGCAGCAGACGAGTGAGCGAAGTTTCATCTATACTGCTGCTCTTATTGCTCACATCACTGCCTCAGCCCTGCCTCCTTCCCTTCTCCACGGGTGTCCGGTCTGTGGAAAAATTGCCTTCCATCAAACTGGTCCCTGGTGCCAAACAGGTTGGGGACCACTGGTCTAAAACAGTGGCCTTGTATAAATTTTATTTAATACCTCCTAAAGGCCCCATCTCCAAATACCATCATCCTAGGGGTTAGGGCTTCAACATATGAATGCTGGGGGGACACAATTCAGTCCATAGCAGGTTCTGTCATTTCCTATTTTTTATTGATTCTGAATATCATTCCCAGGCAACTGTGGGGAGGAGAGGTGGCTAGATCAATGCAGGAGTTGAATACTTTTGGGTTCCTTAGCTTAACAGCATGAATTCCAAGTAGGGCCTCCAGGAGTGATCTGTCCCAAAACTGCAGTTTTGGACTGCAGTTACCTGCCCCAGTCTCTCCCTTCGTGAGACTCTGAAGCAGGGTATCTTTTTCTAATGAATAGGTCATTAAATATGGAATGTCCGGTTTCTAATCAAAAGTGTAGGTTATTATATCTCAACCAAGAAGCAGGACAATTAATCAAAGTATGCCCCTAAACTATGGACACAGTTTTGCCATCTTAACAGTAAGCTTGTTTATGCCAGCAGCAAAGAAGCCTGGAGAGTGAGTGGCGATGAAATCTCGAAAGGCGTTTTCCACAGCTTGTTGAGAATTGAATATTTTTCCTTGTAACAGTGGTCCAAAGGCTGGAAGAGGTAGTAGTCAGTTGGTGCAAGCTCTGGTGAACATGGTAGATAACAGAGAAGTTCCAAATCCAGCTTCTGTAATTTGAGCAGTGTTGTTTGTGTGACATATGGTTGAGTGTTGTCTTGCAAGAAGATTGGCCTGTCTCTGTTGACCTGCTTAATCACAAGTGTCCTCATCATTTCATCCAATTGATTGCTGTAGATATCCCCTGTAATCAATTGACGAGGTTTTATGAAGCTGTAATAGATAATACCAGCGCCGGACCACCAAATAGACACCATTAGCTTTTTCTGATGAATATTCAGTTTTGGACTGTGTTTCTTCATCTTTATTCAACCATTATACTTGTGCTTGCACTTGTCAAAAAGAATCTATTTTTCATCATATGTAACAATACAGTGTAGAAATGGTTCACCTTTATGTCATGACAGCAAAGAAAGGCAAGCTTTGTTTGAGATGATTTCTCTGCTGACGCTTGTTTAATTGATGAGGAACCCATTTATCCAGATTCTTTACCTTGCCAATTTGTTTCAAATGGTCCAGTGTTGTTGGAATAGTAACGTCAAACTTTTCTGCTAATTCACGAGTAGGTTGAGATGGATTCGCTTCCACTACAGCTTTCAGCTCATCATTTTCCACTGTGGTCTCAGGTCACCCACATGGCTCATTTTCAAGATTAAAATCACCAGGATTTCTCAAGCCACTGACATACTGTATGTTCATTAGCCACATCCTTCCCAAACATCCTTTCCTTTGTTGATATTTCTCGAGCTTTCTGCACTGCATTGGTTCCATGATGAAAGTCATATTTGAAAAAACGTGAATTTTTGACTTAACCGTGGTTTCACAAAAATTGCTCTAAAAAACATTTACAAGATTATCACAAACCAAAACATGCTTCTGAAAGACTTAGGATGTACCTTCACAATAAAAATAAAACAAAAAGTGTCAAAGTGAAATGTCAGAGATATCAACTGTTGTAACAGAGTAGTCACCCCTCCTCCCATAGATATGGAAGAGAAATATTGACAGTAGGGAGTATGTAATAGAGGGAATGAATGGCCTGGGACAAAAAAGCAAAAATATTTTCTGTCTCTTTAAGACATCCTCTACTCCTTTTTGCATATTAAAACCTTCACCCCTGCCTCAGGCCAGTGGTTGGGAGGGGCAGGGTAATATCTTTTGTTCTTTGTGCTACAGGAGAGGCTCAGCCCAGATCTGTCAGAGGGAAGTCCTGGGTGGGGGTCATGGGACTGTCTTCAGCTGAGATGGGATGATTAGAATCATCAACTGTAGTTGAACAGCAATTGCCTGAAACTGAGAACCTACCCTTTAAAAGCTCTGTATTTCTGCTTATTATTAGGATGATGGCCTTTTTCAGACTGCAGCCTCCAACCTCCTCCTTTGCCAGCAGAGTAATAAACTTCTCTTTTCTTCTCAAACCACTTGTTCTCCTTCCTCTGATGTGTCCTTGAGGACAAGTGCTGAGCTTTTGGAAACACTGTCAAACTTAGTACTTAAGGAAATCGAATATTTTATCCTTAATAACCTAACAGAAGCATATGTTAGGAGAGTCACACCAATGTGACTAAAAGAAGAAAGATCAGGTACCTTTTAAAAAATATAATAACATGTTATACTATATTATAAGAATATAATAAATACAAAGGTATGTTTCAGGCTTGTTTTTTGACCTGATACCAAATCTTATTTAGCCCTCTCTAATAATGATCCCATTAAGTATACAGATTTTGATCCTTCCATGATTTCCTAGGACTGAAAAACAAGAATTATTTTGCCAGAGGAAAATAAAGCAGTCCCTATGTCATGCAACTAAGGCTCCCTCTTCCCTAAGCATAAGTTTTTGTTGGGAGACTTTTCCATGTCTCACACAGACTCTCCCCCTCCACACACACACTAATTTCTCAGACTTGTCTGAATGTGTTTGAATTTAAGTAGCAGACCCATTTTGAGTCCTTTGCCAGGGGCTCCTCAGGCCTCTGCAAGGCCTGCCCCACCAGTTTGACAAACATGCCCAGGCATGCTTGAATCCCAGCAATGGACAATAGATTTCCCACTATATAAATAAAGAAGCAGGAAAAGAAGTACTGTAGAGGTCCAAGAAAAGAGAGTGAAAGGCCAGAGCTACACTGTACCACTGCCTGCCTCAAGTTCTCTCTCTCTCTTTTTTTTTTTGAGATAGAGTCTCTCTCTCTGTTGCCCGGGCTAGAGTGCCGTGGCATCAGCCTAGCTCACAGCAACCTCAAACTCCTGAGCTCAGCCAATCCTTCTGCCTCAGCCTCCTGAACAGCTGGGACTACAGGCATGCGCTACCATGCCTGGCTAATTTTTTCTATATATTTTTAGTTATCCAGCTAATTTCTTTCTATTTTTAGTAGAGACGGGGTCTCACTCTTGCTAAGGCTGGTCTGGAACACCTGAGCTCAAACTATCCACCAGCCTCAGCCTCCCAGAGTGTTAGGATTATAGGCTTGAGCTACCGCACCCGGCCCCTCAGGTTCTCTTTTGGTTTGCATTTTGTATTTCACTTTTGTTTTTGTTTTTGTTTTACAACAGCAAAGCAAAGGCAAAGGCAAAGCCTTTCTCCTCTCCACATGTTGGACGATGTGTTGTAAGTCAGGCCCTATTCCTGTCCCAATGGGCTAGTGATCACCAGAAATGCTTCTGAAACTTTTTTTTTGAGACAGGGTGTCGCTCTTTCATCTGTTGCTTGGACTAGAGTGCAGTGGTGCCATCATAGCTCACTGCAACCTCAAGTTTCTGGCCATAAGCGATCCTCCTGCCTCCGTCTCCCAAAGTGCTAGGATTACAGGTGTGAACCACTGCACCCAGCCTTAAGAAACATTTTGACAATAAAAAAAATATTCCATATAAGGAATGGTGACCAGAAATGAACTTAAGTGGGAAACTAAAACAAAAAGCTTTTTACTTTGCTTTAAACTGAGTGCATTGTTAAACGATCAGGGCTCTTTCTGCAGTGTAATACAGGTCTACTATGAGCAGCCTCACCAAGTCTGTTCAATGACTGTCTTGGGAACAATCAATTGTGATCTGCCCTTTAGAGTTGGTAGCACTAATTCCTGCTTCCAGCTTCAGCTCAGACACAGTGGGAAAACAATTCCCCAATATTAGAATTGATCACATTGATCTATTTTTCTGTAACTCTAGTCTTTGCAAGAAACAATGATTATACAGCCAAACTCACTTGAATGTAATCTCTAGATTACGTCAACCTTTCCATCTCTGTATCTTATATTTCTGGGACTGGTAATGAGACATCATAGCAGATAATATAAATTTGAATTTTGTGGTGTTTCTTTAAAGGTAGCCAGATGAGCAAATACATGGCATGAATACAAAGCTTGTTGAAGGTTATAATGAGGACAATTATCTCATAATCTCTAACCAATTGGGGTGTTGGGGAAGAAAAAGCTCCTATCTAACAACTAAGTAAATTAAGGTTGCCTCAATCTCTCATCGTTCGTGTTGATCAATATTCTGACTACCTCTCTATTTTCATAAAAAATGGTGAGGGGGTGGTGCAATCCCATCACTTCCACATTTGTAAAAGGAGTTCTTGAGAGTTAGGACAGAGTGGTAGTCCCTTGTGTCCCCTAATATGGTGAAACAGCCTACAGCTTTTGACTGGGCCTCATGCAGTCTTCATTGATTCCCCTTCCCTTGCGGCTCTGGATGTATTCATGTCACCAATTTCTGGTCAAAGGCATCCAAGTGGAAGGGAGACAACTTCTGGAGCATTCCTTAAGGGCAGTACACCCTTTGCCTCTTCACCCCTTCCTGCTTCCTGCTGCTTGGAGCATGCACATGACCGCAGCTGGACAGCAAGACAGAGGCCCTTGGTTCCCTAAAACCTTGGATCACTCTGTCAGTCTTGGCCTTCCCACTCAGACTTTTATGTGAGAAAGAAGTTTAACCTGTGGCTTAACACAACAAAAATTTATTTCTTGGTCACACACGTACAATGCTGCTCAGCAGGTGACTCTGCTCATCATGGGTCCTCAGCCAGCCAGGTGTTCCGCTGCAACCAATGCTTCCACTATCTCTGAGACAGACAAAGAGAATGTGGTGAATTGTATACTGTTAAAGCTTTTGCCTGGAAATAACACATGTCACTTCATTGGCTAATGCAACTCACATGACCATGTAACTTCAAAGGAGGTTGGGAGGTACAGTCTGACTATATGCCCTAAAGGAAGGGGAACCGGAATATGTGGACAGTCCTAATGACTATTACAATTTCTATCTTGTTTAAGCTACTGTTATTTTGGGTTTTCAGCCACTTGTATTTGCACTGAATCTCAACTAATATAGGAGTGGTTACATCAATGCTACGACAGTAGGTTTAAACCAAGTCCTCTGGCCGAGGTTGGTGGCTCACACCTGTAATCCTTGCACTTAAGGAGGCCAAGGTGGAAGGATCACTTGGGGCCAGGAGTTCGGGACCAGCTTGAGCAAGAGCGAGACCCCATCTCTACAAAAAATAAAAAATTAACTGAGCATGGTGGCTCATGCCTATAGTCCCAGCTCTTTGGGAGACTGAAGCAAGAGATCACTTAAGCCCAGGAATCTGAGATTGCAGTGAGCTATGATGATGCCACTGCATTCTGGCTTGGGTGATAGAGTGAGACCCTGTCTCAAAAAATAAAAATAAGAATAAAAATAAAATAATAAAAAAACCCCGAGTCCTCTAAGGAAGACTGTCACTGGAGGTACACCTTATACTCTGCAGGATTTGCAGGGGTCACTGCCAGGGGCTTTTCTGGGAAGGAAAATTGACATCTTTCTTAAGATTGGCAATCATCCTTGAATCATTGAGGTCTAGTACATTTGTGACAATTCTCTGAGAATTCCCGTTCCTAAGTTTATGTTACCACCTATAGCTCCTTCTAAGTCTAGGAAATGTTTCCTATTCTTTTGAAAAAACAACTCTAGTCTCGCTCTATTCTGCTTTGTTCCTACATTCAAACCTTAGTCCTTGAGATCTGTCATTTTGCCCAGCAGCTCCAAATATGTCCTTACCTCCTTCAATTTGGTAAGCATCACTTGACCCTACTACACCCTCCAAAAACAGACAAATGGTTGTTCTATACCTATTGTCTTTATTCTCTCTCGGCTCCCCTTTTCCAAAACCCCCATTATGACGATTCTGTTTATACTACTACACTAAAACTATCTAAAAAGCCATTAATGGCTTTTATTGAGAAGCATTTGTCTAAAATTCTGGAATTTCCTAGAAAACATGCTTTTATATATTTTATATATTGGGGTAACAGTTTTTAGTAAAACCCAGTAGAACTCTTTTAGCATTTGAGTAGCACAGCAGTGCATTCTCATCTGCTACAGGTAAAATCTCATGTCTGCTCCTGCCCCAAACACAGGAACCACCTGCAGTAGAAGATGTGACATATTTATTTATTTAAACCAGATATATTTTGCAACACATGCAGTAGATTTGCAATACAGAGTGTTTATTGACTTGATGTAGGTGTGATCTAGAAGCAGGCACAGTTCATTAAAAGACAAAAAACAACAAAACCTTTCACAGAAAAAATTCTATAGATTATTGACAGAGGAAGTCTTTATTTTTACTGGGGAGCTAGACCATACACATAACGGATGATACTTGCTCTTCTGCTGTCTCATTCTTAAGCAGCAAAGAGGAGTTGTATCAGATTTGAATATGAAGGACAAAAGCAGCTCTGGAGATACAAAGTGATAGTCTATGTTACTGGTTTAATACACTCATTTAATTTCATTGGAAAAAATAATGAAACTGGTGAAAAGTATTTATGGAACCGGAGGAGAGCATATTTTGCTGGTTTTACTTTATGTTTGAAGTTTTGGGTATAGCTCTGCCCATAAATACTGAAATGCCTAGCATAAAGAACGCAGCCTGGGGCATACCCCATAAAACTTACAGTGCAATTAAATGAGCAATTTCCACTGGAAATAAAACGGGCATGTTGAGTGGAATATGAATTAAACTGCATATGACTCAGGCCTGCACTAGGCTTTGTAGAAAGACCTGCTGGTTTCAGCAGCACCTGATGCAGTCCATCTATAGGTCAAGGCCAGTCAGTAACAAAAGATAGCTGCAGTTAGCATGAAGACCAGGGCATTCCAAATTGTGGTTAATGTAGTTCCCCTGTCAGTATGTCTGCTGAAAAGGCCCGGCAAAATTACTACTGATGGCAAAGGATTAAATCTGACCTTTCCTTACATTATAGACATCCTGAGCTTGTGCAGCTGTGTTGCTATGCAGAATTTTTGACGCTTCCCTCAAACTTTATTTTCACTTTCTGAATGTTCTTTCCTGCATCAAAGTTGCCCAGGTGTCAGAAAAAGATTCCGAAAGGAGATTTCAGTTGGAAAACTGAAAAGACATCAAAACAAACGTTAGTTTGTGTTACAGTCCACTTTCTGCCCTGGTTTATCTCTGGGACCTTTTTTGGGTATTTAAGGACAGTGATTCACTGATATCCTTAGGGAAAACTCAGTTCAGGAAAGGATTTAGAACTTGTAGCCTTTTAGGAACCGTATGTATGAGTTTGGCTGATAGGGAGAGAAAACATGTTTTAATTTTATTTGTAGCATAGGATAAAGCAAGATAAAGCTTAGCATTCTTTCTTTGAGGAATTAGGGTAAAAGTGAGAAAGGAAAGCTTCGAATTTTTCTGGCTGTGAAAACCAGAGAAAAGCTCAGAGAGACCAGCTCCTTCCCTTGCTCTCTTCTCCCAAGTGACTTTGACCTCCACAGTCACAAAAGGAAGTGAAGGTATGCAGCTGGCAATACGGCATGTGATTCGAATGAATATTACCAACCATTTAATAAGTTCACAGGTCAAACTATAAAGTATTTCTTTTAAAATTATAGTATTTCACTGTAGTTTTGTCTGAATTTCCCTTGTCTTGCCAAAATAATCAGTGTTTGTCATTTTTCTAATAATAAAAATTTACTACATATATATGAAATTTTCCCAAATGAAAAATAATATTTTCCATAGCAACATATATAGTATTTTGAATTTTTTGCATTCGATTTTGTTCTATCCAGACCTATACTCGGCATATCTTATTTGCATAAGGATAATTTATGTCGTGAACCAAACGTGCTGTTTCCTGCTCATTGGTCCAGGGCCATCTTTCCCTAACGTGAGCAATGTTATATGCGTTTGGATGGTTGGCCAGCTCCTCCTGCAGCCATGGAAGAGTCTGGAAGGGCAGGGTTCTGCTTGTGCAAGAAGAAGGAAGGTTAGGATGAAAAATCCAAAAACTGAGTTCTTGGAACATATGTGACAAGAAGAGGAAAGCCGAAGCTCGTTAAGAGGAAGGAGTGTGTAAGGGTGAATTAGGGGCTAAGGCAGTAAAAGTAGCTTTCTGTGTGACCCTGATGTGTTGGACATATCTTAGACTAAACGCATAATAAAAAAGGCACTTTATTTAGGTTAACGGAGCATTATATAATCGCAAAGTTTTACAGTTTTATATGTAGAGCGAATAGTTTGTGGAGGGAAAAAAAAGACTTCTCCTAGCTTTATTATCTGGGGTAAGATTTAAAAAAAACGAATTCTTTAAGGGTGTGTTTCTTTCTTTTTATTTTTAAAGACAAAAGCTTGAAGACATAAAATGGAGTTATTTTCATCGGAACGGTAGCCTGTTTACTGCTGCTTTACTGCATGTTCCTAGTTAAAATCATTTCATGTTTTCCTCGAATAACTACGATCAGTTTGAAAACGGCTTTGTTAATTAGCAATATATGACGCAATATATCACTGCATCTTTAGAGCTCTGGCGCCAGCTAGTGGTAGGAACAGGGAGCCGCCTTGTCGCTTTCAAATCGCAGGAGGCGTCGGTCTTCTCGCCTCCCCTTGTCCCTCGTCCTCTTCCTTTTTTTTTTCCCCATCAGCATAATGGGGGAATCATTGCAGTGTGTCCAGAGAGGAGCAGACGGAATTATAGATGAAAGTAGAGAAAAACGGTAGGTAGGGGCAGAGAGAGGAAAGGCCAGACAAATGCAATCGTTTCTCCAAAGGATTTCAGAAGAGATCATTTATTTGAAATATTCCTGCCATGTTGATGGAGCAGCTCAATCTTTTGCCAGTGAATTTTTAGCCTTTTGTTTTTCATTTGTAGATATATTTGAATATATACTTAGGACATGTAATAACTATGGAACTTCACCACAAACACAGCACTGAGGACATGTTGTAAGTGTAAATTTGTGTTCATTTTTAAGTAGCAAATATTTCTACTGTGAACAGGCTCTGTTACCTCCTCACTGGTACGAGTCTAAGATGAATAACTCTCAAATGGTTAATAAAGCAGAAACCTCTTTAGACGATATTTGTAGCTGGTACACTATGAAAAAAATAAAAATTCCAGGCAAAAGATACTTTCTTTGAGATGTATGAAGTAGATTTAGGCTTGGAGTCCAGTCTATTCTCAAATACAAATAGATTATGATGATTTGCAGGAAAATTGAAAACATACAGTATTTATTTTAAGAACAAAGAATCTCTGGCAGGCTATTTTTCTCATTTAATTAATCCATAACTGATCTTACTAGAGTTATGGAGAGACTTCAAATGCTAATAAATAATACCTGAAGCTGAGACATTTCTTTCACTAAATAGCGGGAGCTGTTTATAACTCTATTAGTTATTGCCAAAATCAACTATTATTACTAATATTCTATGTAGAAATTATTATGAAAACGAGCTGAAGTTTGTAAAGAAGACCTTTTCTTTGTAAATGTCATTCATATTATACATCTATATTTATGTCAGTTATAGAGAATAAGGATAATCTGAATTGAAACTTCTTATAATAATATTTTTGGAAGGCAGATCTAGTTAAAGAAGAGGTGTCAGGAAGGAAAAATTGTCAGTCTTAACTCAGAGTCTAATTTGTGTTACTGTGCTCCTGGAGAAATAACATTTAAATCTATGTGAGACATGAGATGGTAAAATAGCTGCTCATGGTGTTGGTGTGTGAGATTTACATAAACTACTATTTTAAGAATATTTTAAACTTTTGCTAAAAACTGCATATTTTATGTTAAAAATTCACCTAACCTTGTTACCAACCAAGCGAAAGTGTTGATTGACATTTTCCCTTTGATTTTAATCATCTTATAACTGTTGGTATATGTTAAGGCCCTGTTTAAAAATCTTAAAATCTTCAGCTCATCTGATCTTCTCTGTGTCTCTTTTATCTTTTTTTTTGAGATGGAAACCGAGCTTATGTGCTTAAATAAGAGTTTCAAATCACTACCTGAAAAGGAGTATTACTATTTTTTTTTTGGAAAAAAACTTTAATAATGTTCTATCAATGACAGTGAATTAATTGAAAGTGAATTGAATGATAGAGTTGAATTGTCATAAAATTTTGAGACTTACAACAAAATAAAATAATTTATGCTCTTTTAAAACAGCTTTGTGGTATGTAAGTACTTATTTTAAGTGCTGAGTTTGTGATTAGGTCTATCTTTAAAACTGTTTAATGGTTGCCTTAAAATGTTTTGATGCCTACTATAATCCTTATATAATTTCCCATATGCTACCAAGTAAATGCTTTGAAATGTCATTCCATCTTAATTTGAAATTTACTCATAAAGATTTCAGGATTTATCATCTGAGTTTAATTTCTTATTTTTGATATTATAAAATTAGAAATTAACTTTATATTGCAAATGAACACATTTGAAGAAAGAAAAACATACCTGAGTATATGTATATTTTCCATCTTTAGAGATTGCTGCTCTGACTTTGAAATAGTGTTATCAGCAAATAATCAGTTCGTTTAATTTGAATCCTCCTTTATTTGAAATACTCTATCAAATTTTTACAAAAGAAGTAAACATAGGATATCATTTTTACCGGGGGTGGGGTGGGAAGGATGGTTGTCCCTGAATGTGACAAGATAAAGACAATCTTACAAATAAGGACACTCACACATTCATTCTGATATTTGCATTTGAAAAGCCAGAGCATACTAAAATGTACATATAGGAATAATTAAATATTTTTTTGGCCTCTAGACTACATGGTTGTGAAATATGACAGTCTTCCCTCACAGAGTGATACTGGGGCCCTCTACAGACCCTCCCATCAGGAGACATTGGCACAGTGTGAGGGGGACACATCTGCCGGCAAAGTACTACAGATGGTTCCCCTCATTAGCCTACAGAACTCCAAGCAGCCATCACGGAGGAGGCTTGGGATCTCTCTTGGACAAGATGTTAAGCTAGCCTCCTGTTCAATGTCATTACCGTTTCTCCAAAATAATCTCCTTAGTGCGCCCCGTTGGGCTGGGGCTAGTCTACACGTCTCACTTGCAGACATTAGAGATGGCAGCACTGTGCCCAAATTGCCCAAGGGCATTGCATGATTTTTAGATTTGAAAAAGTTCCACAGCAAGTCAGACTTGGAAAACTTCTTAATCTAAATGCAGTAGCAGGACAGCCTTGATGCTCCCTGGAAACTCATTAGTGCAGCTTTTGAAATTCCAGGCAAGACTCACCTTCATGTTCAGACTTACTTATTACATTAAATGCATTGGCAGTGTCATTTCTCCTCTTCCCCTCGACCCACTGATTTATTGACATAATGGTATTTTAATTTTGTTTTGTTTACCCTTTGTTTATTAATCAGCCTTAAAACCAGGGCACCAAGCCCTGGCAACCGGAAATGTTAGTTAAGTTTAGCAGTAGAAACAGCAGGGGGAGCCCATACTGTTTTATGGTCTGCAGTTTCTCTGGCTGGATTATTATTATAATAATTATTATAGTTGTTTTACATTTATAACATAGATGTTTACAATCTGTGTACATGTATAACATAGATGTTTAGAACGCAATCGCCATGTGCTAGACTGTTGCAATTGTAAGTCACAGAGGGTCAATTTTTATTCTTTAATTATATGAAGTTATCAGGCTACCACTAAGAATAATTGATAGGCAAGAACTTGGCAGTAACAGTTTTCTTCCTTGTCTTTTAATTCAGGGGAAAATCCTGTTCCAAATTTTGTTAATTCTTGACAAATGAAATGAGCTAAAGTTCCTATGTAATCTCTTAGCTGTTTTCTGGCATTTTTAGCTGCAGCTTTTTTTTTTTTTTTTTCCTGAAATAAAGAGAAGTTAAAATGTACCATCTGACATGTTTTTGAGATTGTGATGGTGAGGAGAGGTCTTATTGTATTCACTGGGTGTTCTAATATGGCCCAGACTTAGTTTTCAATTTTAAAGCTAATAAAATGCAGAAGACCAGTGGCCTTTAATATTGTTTTCTGATGCTTGATGAGGTCCTTGGGTCGGTAGATTTTCACTACTGTAAAATAATTCAGAATATCTAAATTACTTTTTGCTTTCTAAATAAACCATTGTAATGTCTATGGGCATACATTTTATATATTATAGCACATCCTATATTATTCTGCTCTATTGGAGGGGAAGCAACTCTAGTGTGATATTCACATGCCTGAATTAGCAACTCTGCCAGTAATGTCAGAAAAATCACCTCACAGTGTGATTCATTCATGTTAAGAAGGGTTTTGTAAATCTAAACAGTTTCTATTGAATAATTTTTGGATTTCATAAGAAACAGCTTAAAACTAAACATCTGTATTGCCAAGGATATCCAATACGGTTGCAACACATACAATTAAAAAAATTAAGAATAATTAATTTTTTTTCCTTTTTTGCCAAAACGGTGTAAGGCTTAAAATTCTATGATGGATCAATAATTCTGTAGATCAGCGTTTCTGGTTCTCTCCATGTTGAAATAAAAAAATACAATTTCAGAGTGATCAGAAGACCTTAGGGAGGAGTATGTTTGAGGAGGCCTTGCAGGTTGAAGGAATTTTATGGAAATGGTGGTGGGGTGGGATGTGTAGTTATGAGAGTGGAAGTTACTTGAGGCAGAAAGAAGTTCATAAGCAAAGGAGCAGTGTTGGAGACGGTCCCCAGTTAGACTAGGACATAGGAACTTTGGCTACATGCAGAGGAACAGTGGGCTATCTGTGATGTTTTAATGTGCAGCTAAGCAGCTAACACTTTATTTGAGAGGCAGTGGGAGCCAGCAAGGGTTTTAGAGGGAGAGACATATTAGGAATTATATTCCAGGGAGATTGATTTGGTGACAGGGTATAGGATCCTTGAAGATTTAGCGCCATCATTAAACAGCAAAATAAAGAAGTTATGATATGAAAGTCACTCTTCACATAATTTTATTTTACTTATTTATTTTTAATTTTTAGAGACAGGGTCTTGCTCTGTTGCCCAGGCTGATCTTGAACTACTGGGCTCAAGTGATCTTCCCACCTTAGCTTCCCAAAGTGCTAGGATTACAGGTGTGAGCCACCACACTCTGGCTTCACACGATTTTATAATACGATAGAAAGTGTTTTTATGCCATCTTCCTTCATTAATAGAGTCAATACTAAAATCCAGGAGGATAAGTCTGAGTACAACTGTATATGGGTATTTTATTACTATGAATATTGATAATAACTTCTTACATTGAGCAGCATGTTTTATTAATATTATTATAAATGCTAAAATATTTTGTTTTGCTTGTCAACCTGGTAAGGTTAACAGATGCTAATAGTAAAGATATTATAAGCTCCTCCCCCACCATGATCTCTTTTTGATTGCATGTGTACACGTCGATTTGTACATAAGATTGAAAGCTTATGGCTGTTTCAGTGTTTCTTTGAGGAGTGGAGATTATCATTCTATGACTACTTGTTTTAAATAAGCATTGAACTTCATTTTGTTGGTGTCTTACAGTGTGGTACCATAGTTGATTTAACTGTACACTCATAGAAAGCATTTTTTTGAAGGAAAATAAAATAAAGTGTCATCTAGTTATATGTAAGTGTTTAGTAATATAGCTTTCTTTTCTAAAAAATTTATAATTTACAGACATAATATATTAACATTATATTCCACTTCATCCAGAGAAAAAGAGAAAAGGTACAGTAACATGAAGAAAGCAAAAGGGGGTTCTAATTACAGACAGAGATTTAAAACATTTTGGTACAATATGATATTTAAAAAACATTTAAAGAAAATGCACTTTATATCAATAAATTTGAAAGCCATATGCTATACTTTAAAAAGTACCATTAAGAAGAGGAGACCAATAAGACAATAATTTTCTTCTAAAGCATCTGACAAAAAGTGAGAACTTAGAATAGCTGCTTGGTGTTTAAACTCTTTTAATGCAGTACATGTGTTTATCTATTGAACCGATCGTACCACGATTCAAGCAATGCATCATTTTTGGCTTATATGACCATAATTGTCATCTTTGACTTCCATGTCAATGTGTGCTTCTGTCTAACTTTATATAAATATATAGGGCTCTTTAGAGTCTGTGTTTGGCATTATCACAATTTTTGCTTGGCTCAGACAGGGCAGGTTGATTATCATTAAAGTGTTATTTATTTCTATTTTATTAAGCCTCTTTTACATTCATGTTACAGGTTAATTTATACTTTTATTTCATGCACTACTTGGCTTTACTGATTAATATGCCCCATGGCATTCAATAAAGTCAGGCGGTAGAGGAAATAAGAGTGGTATTAATTTCTAACATTGCTATAAATTTGCCTTAATAAAACTAGCTCAATAACATTACAGAAGTAATACAATGGATGCTTCCAAATTGTTAACAAAGATGCAACTAAACAATTTTCCTTCCTGAGTTTAACATAACCCTATCGCCTTTTCTTTGAAGTGTGGAAATGAAACCTGCCATATATTTTTTCCCTCTTTAAAAGATAATCTAATAGTTAGATGATACTACAGTACAAAGCTCTCCATTTGACTTTTTCCAATACATCTTATTCAGACTTTAAGTTACAAACTATGCAAATTAACACAGGTCCACAGTCCCCTGGGGTGGGGGGAGACTTTATTCATGTAAGAATTTTCATAAAGAATAAAATTATGTCTCTAACATCAGTTGTTTATCTTTCTTTAGAATATTAATGTTTAATCCCAATAATAAATATTATTACCCTGAAATCTGATAATATGGAAGGGCTAGTGAAAATCCACATGCTAGATTTTTTTTTTTCAGTTAACCCACTACTCCCACCCCAATTGCTCAATTAAATAAGGTTGGAATTAGGATTTATAGGAACTTTTAAAGGTGAGGACACACTGCCACCCACTGAATTTCGGGTCACAAAATTTTGATGATAAAGAATGTACTCCATTATTAAGTAACCAAATTCATGTATTAGAAGAGAACACTTATTCTTTCCTCTTCATTTATTAGTTGTAGTCAGGCCAGCAAAAAATTGTCACAAATCAAAAATTTGCCTTCATCTCCATTATTTCAAAAAAGTAAGTGCACTTTACCCCGAAGTTTTCCCTTTCTTAGGTTTTCAATAATTTCTTTGAATTCTAGCATTTATGGACTGGAAAGAGATTTGATGGAAAAAAAAACAAACAGCATTTAAAAATTTCCATTTACATGAACCTGTTAGGACATGTGTTCATTTAATGGATTATTTATTGATCTGCTTTTGTGCCAGGCTGGGGATAGAATTGTGAGACAGTTATGGCCTCTGTCCCCTTAGAATATATAGACTTGTCCTTTTATTTACTTTAATAAATTGTGAAATTTCACAATTAGGAAGATATTTTGGGAAAGAAATTTTTTTTTTTTTTGTCATTTGTTTTTGAATGGATAGGAAACTTCTACCTTCCTTAAATCCCCCTCAAATCTTACCAAAGTAACAGGCACCTTTGCCCATGAAACATTTCAAGAAACAGTGGAAGGGTGAGTTATCCTTATATCCACTCTGCACTCCCAGCATATTTTGAGACTTTTACTAAATCAACTTAATGGAGTGATTTAACACTCCCTCCTCCCCCAGCTCAAATAAAACCAAGTCTTTAGAGAAGTGGATTTGATGTTTCCACGTTTTCTTTTGCTCAGCTTTTGGTTAAAATTACATTTTCAGATT
Source organism: Avahi laniger (assembly GCA_963575035.1). Classification (NCBI taxonomy): domain Eukaryota; kingdom Metazoa; phylum Chordata; class Mammalia; order Primates; family Indriidae; genus Avahi; species Avahi laniger. The sequence continues at coordinate 37,304 of CAUYSK010039038.1, forward strand.
ATTCACATAAAAGGATGTGGCTTTTCATGTTAGTATATTTGTGCAACCTCCAGCTTTATGAAAAACTCGAAATTCCATTTTTGCTGTTTCTGTTACCAAGGCAAAACTATCCCCTTTACTCATAAAAATGAGACTAAGCATTTCTAAATCACTCCTCAAACCAGTTTTTAGTAAAAAGTTATCTTTAAGGGAATAATCTACATCCTGGATCTGGAGAATGTGGATTCAAAAACAAAGCAACCATTTTGGAGACTGGGGAGTCCCATCTTAGTTTTAGCAATCTAAGAACCATTTGTTTCTGAGCTCTCCTTATAGCCTGAGCCTGGAAAATAAGAGGCTTCCACTGGGTTAATAATCTTCACGTAGACATTCATTTATAAATATGCTGATGACTCAATGGATTGACTCCCTCCACAGAGGCACGATCCCAGCAAGCATTTATTTGATGTAGGAAATCTGTTTGTTAGCTACTTTGAAAAAAAGAGTTTAGAGTATTTGACCCAAATTCATCATTAATTTTGATGTATATTGATGGATTTTTATGAAATAAACAAAGTCTAGTTTATTATATTTCAGGGTGGATTTGATAATGCCTTTGATTGACCTAGTAGCTACTCAGCACACAAAGACACTTAAAAAAAATACAAACACCTTAGCAACTAGGCTAAACTCCAGTAAAAATTTTGCATTATAATCAAATGAGGAAATTTTATTTAGGTAAGATTGGGAAAATCAGGCCTGTTGGTGAAAGGAGTTAAGCAGTGAATTAAAACAAAATATAAGGTTGTATGTTTTTAGTTAATAGGAAATTAAAATAGGCAGGACTTTGAATCCATGTACAATTACATTGCTTGGAATTTTTCCCCAATACCATCTAATCCAAAGTCATTGCAAATAAAATGCAAATTAAACCATGCCAAAAATGTTTTCATCTTAAATCCCTGTTTTATAAGTAAGTCTAAAAATGTTAGGAGTCTGCAAAAATGTACTATTTTAATAAGTCATTCTTTGTAGAGCTCTCAACTATATGATGATGCTTAAAGACTGGATCAATTGCAAAAATATGGTAGTTTTGCAAATATTGGTGTAAAAACAAATAATATATGTAAAAAATCGAATAGAACTTTTTGGTGACAATTGATTATATCGATGCCATTTTAAGTTTCAGAGAGTGTCAACTTAAATCCTTAGTGAAATACATTAATTTTTCAAATGAACAGAACTCAGGAAAATATATGTGAATATGAGATGAAGGGTGCCAAGATTTTCCCCTCTCCTGTATTTTTTTTAAAACAGCTATGTTAAAGAATTAGTACCCTTTGAGGATAAGGATATTATTTTCTTTTTCAAGGGAAACATTGTACTCTATAGTATGACTTGCACTGTCTTTTGTACCATTATTAATACATTTCCTGTTTAAGGAAATGACTTTTTTTTTTAACATGATAGTTTAAACTTCAAAATAAGTGCTATTGACTTTTAAAATGTCTTATCTTACCAATGTCATTCTGGGCATGAAGAATAAAGTGTGGAAAATGCTTGTCATAATAATCCTATTGTCATCAGAGTTTCATTTTTGAATAAAGTAGCTCAAGTTTGGTGATTCTTTTTTGGGAAGTAGCAACTGGGAGAGGGAAAGTAAGTTTTGTAGATAAAACAAGCAAACCCTTCACTTTTTGATTAGTGAAGGATAATGTGATTTTTAAAAAATACAAATATATACTATATCTGTAATATAAATTAAAGATCAGACATATGTTACATAGATCTTGCCCTCATATTTACAAAGGTCATACAAATATCCTCATATAGTTCTGTCAAATCAATTCTGTTTTCCTTTATTTCTATTTTTCTGTTCTTTTGCATTCTTCAAAACCTTCATTTAAAATTTAACAATATTCGTGGGCCGGGCGCGGTGGCTCACGCCTGTAATCCTAGCACTCTGGGAGGCCGAGGTGGGTGGATCGTTCTGAGTTCAGGAGTTCGAGACCAGCCTGAGCAAGAGCGAGACCCCATCTCTACCAAAAAAATAGAAAGAAATTAAT